>JADBJO010005712.1:10000-11920 GCA_016801955.1 Conus betulinus | reverse complement strand
AAGCTTAAGAAAGTGGTCACGGCATACATACATCATATATAATATATATATAGATTCTATATATATATCTATATATATATGTATATGTGTTTGGTGTGTTGTGTGTGTGTGTGTGATGTGTGTGGTGTGTGTGTGTGTTTGTGTTTGTGTGTGGTGTGTGGATTTGTTTTTTGTTTGTTCTTTGCGTTTGGATTACAAGCACTTGTTAAGATTTTCACTCTTTGTATTTTACTCTCTCTCCTCTCTCTCTCTCTCTCTCTCTCTCTCAAATATCTCTCTCTCTTCTCTTTCTCTCTCTCTCCTTTCTTCCTCTTTCTTACTATTGCTTATCTGTTTTCACACACACGTTCATAAGGGTCCATTGGCCGATTATGAATAAAATTATCATTTCCGGGTTCTTATTCCGAGTTTCTCCTCTCTACTCTCCTCCCTCACCCTCTCTCCCTCTGCTTCTCTCTGTTTCTGTCTCTCTCTCTGTCTCTCTCTCTGCTCTGTCTGTCTGTCTGCGTCTGTCTGTCTGTCTGGTCTGACCTCTCTCGCTGTGTGTGTGTGTGTGTGTGTGTGTGTGTGTGCGTGCGTGTGTGTGTGTGTGTGTGGTGTGTGTGTGTGTTGTGTGTGTGTGTGTGTGTGTGTGTGTGTGTGTGTGTGATTCTCCTCTCTCTCATTTATGTATGTGAAACATTTAAGTCACGATGTGTGTTTGTTTTTAAGTTTGTATTAATTTTGATCAGTCATTTTTCATTTTGTTATCATGATTTGGGTATGATTGTTAAGCTACATCTTTCCTTGGGGGGCAATAACCTATTTCTGAAATAACTTTCCGTATGCGTCTCCTCTCTCTCTCTCTCTCTCTCTCTCTCTCTCTCTCTCTCTCTCTCTCTCTCTCTCTCTCTCTCTCTCTCTCTCTCTCTCTCTTTTCTCTTTCCTTGCCGTTTCCCATCTACCACCACCACCTCGAGCTCCCCCTCTGAAACCGTTCAATACGTTCACAACTTACTTCGATGACATTTGCCATCTCGCAGATCACGGAAACAAATACAATCGTGAAGTCTGATGCAATTCAACAATACCACAATACAAAGAAACATCACAATACTGTTAACAATACTGCAAGGAAACCAGATATAGGGCTGAAGTCTGAGGGAAGTCAAAATACTACAGAATGCAGGGAAACAGACATAAAGCTGAAGTCTGAGGGAAGTCAAATCACTAGCCTACAGAACGCAGGGAAACAGACATAAAGCTGAAGTCTGAGGGAAGTCAAATCACTAGCCTACAGAACGCAGGGAAACAGACATAAAGCTGAAGTCTGAGGAAGTCGAAATACTAGCCTACAGAACGCAGGGGAAGCTCAGACACAATACTGAAGTCTGATGAAAGTCAGCAACACCACATAGTGTAGGGAAATAGGGCCACAGTGCTGATGATGAAAGTCAACAACACCACATGATGTAGGGAAATACGGCCACAGTGCTGATGATGAAAGTCAACAACACCACATGATGTAGGGAAATACGGCTACAGTGCTGATGATGAAAGTCAACAACACCACATAGCCTAGGGAAACAGGGCTACAGTGCTGATGATGAAAGTCAACAACACCACATGATGTAGGGAAATACGGCCACAGTGCTGATGATGAAAGTCAACAACACCACATAGCCTAGGGAAACAGGGGCTACAGTGCTGATGATGAAAGTCAACAACACCACATAATGTAGGGAAATACGGCTACAGTGCTGATGATGAAAGTCAACAACACCACATACTGTAGGGAAATACGGCTACAGTGCTGATGATGAAAGTCAACAACACCACATACTGTAGGGAAATACGGCTACAGTGCTGATGATGAAAGTCAACAACACCACATGATGTAGGGAAATACGGCTACAGTGCTGATGATGAAAGTCAACAACA
>JADBJO010005712.1:0-5000 GCA_016801955.1 Conus betulinus | reverse complement strand
AGAGAGGTGGAGAGAGAGAGAGGAGAGGGCGATGAGCGAGCAGAGAGAGCATGTGAGATGAGAGAAGAGAGAGAGGAGAGAGCGAGAGATACAAATATAATGTGACGACAACCACAAAGAGAGAATGAATAACTGCAACAACAACAACAACAACAACAACAACAAAGGGAGAGTTGAAGAAGTAGTAACGGTAACAAACAACACAAGATGAAAACAGAAAGAGATTAAAAAAAAAAAAAACTTCCCTTGCACAGAGCAATCCACAAAACCTTTTGTGGATTGGTTTGCAAGGGAAGTATTGTTTTTGATCTCTTTTCTCTCTTGTCCTGTGTTTGTTGAAAAAAAAGGCGCTTTCGCCGAAATATCCAGAAAGATTTGTGGTGTTCTTTGTAAATAAAATAACGTCACTTTACACTGTTGTGTGCTTGTTTGTTTGTTGTATGGCAACAACAACAAAGGGAGAGTGAAGAAGTAAGAACTGCAAACAACAACACAACAACAACAACAAAGGAGAGTGAAGAAGTAAGAACTGAAGCAACAACCAACAACAACAACAAAGGGAGAGTGAAAGAAGTAAGAACTGCAGTAAAAACAACTGTAAGAACTGAACAACAGAGGGAGGAGTGAAGAAAGTAAGAACTGCAACAAAACAACAACAAAGGGAGAGTGAAGAAGTAAGAACTGCAACAACAACAACAACAAAAAGGGAGAGTGAAGAAGTAAGAACTGCAACAACAACACCAACAACAAAAGGGGTTTTTTGGAAGAAGTGAAGGAAGAAGTGTAAACGCAACAACAACACACCAAGTGTGTTTGTTCAAGGGAGAGTGAAGTAAGTAACAACAACACACGACAATGAGAGGTATTAACGTAACTGTTACAACAAAATAAGGCGAGGAGCGATGGAGAATAAGCTTGCAGAACAACAAAGAAGAAGATATAAATGATGCAACAACAATAAACGGAGAGAAAGAGCGAGAGGGGAGAGATAGGAGAGGAAAGAGCGAGATGACATGTGAGGACGTCGAAGAAGAGTGAGGAGAACAGGAGAGAAGGGGGGTGGGGAGAGAGATCAGGCGCAAGTGAGATTGGAGAGAAAGAAGAGAGACATGGGAGGAGGTTTGGAGAGATGCGAGAGGGGCGGAAGAAAGAAGAGAAGAGAATGAGGGGAGATGAGGACGAGAGAGGAGGGACAGGAGGAGAGAGGAGAGTGACCCGAAAGTTTGGGAGAAAGAAACATACATGAATGCGAGAGAGAGAAGGAGATGAAATAAGAGAGAGAGGAAGAGGAGAGGAGAGGAGAGAGATGAAGAGGGAGATGAGGGCGAGGAGAAGAAAGAGCACGAGAGTGAGAGAAGATGTGATATCTGCAGCAAGCAGCAACAACATAGGATTATGAGGGTATAAAATGCAATGCAACAAACATCAAGAGAGAGGAGAGAGAGAGAGGAGAGAGGGGAAGAGAGATGGAGGTTGAGGAGAGGCACAACCAGAGGAGAGGAGAGGAGCGAGAAGAGAAGAAACTGAGCAGCACCAACAATGCAAGAGTGGGAGAAGAAGAAAATAGCACTGCCAGCAAACCACAAAGAAAAAGCAGAGAAGAATAAAAGACGAGACATTAAATGGAGAAACGAGGGTATTTAAAACAGCTAGCAGCAGCAGCAGCAGCAGCAAGCAGCAACAACAAACAACAACAACAACAACAACACACCAACAACAAACAACAACAACAACAACCAAACAACACCTATATAAACAAACAAAAAGAGGAAAGTAGAGACGATTATAACTGCAGCCACAAAGGAAAGAGAATGAGGCTCTAAGAAAAATAACTGCAAACAACAACAACAAGGAGAACATTAATCGTATCTATCTGGCCTACGTTGCTGTTTTGACTTCCCACCCACAGAATGCGCTTCGATCGATGGACGCGTGGTCGTCGAGGGAGTCAGACAATGACGCCAAGCAGCTCCTTGTTGCAGGGGCAGGGGGGCGGGCTGCACACAAGAATTAATGCGCCAATGCCATGCGTAAGGAGTTGTGTATTTTAGACTAGCGCCATTAGATTGTTTTCAGAGTTTTTATTGTGCCTGAAAATTGATTTCTCCTCTTTTTCTTGTATATGGCCATCAAGGGAGGTGGTTCAAAGCAGACAGATTAGAAACCAAAGGAATGGGTTAGTTACCGCCAAGGGCATAGACAAACAAAGCACAGGACAATGTGTTTGTCTATGTCCTTGGCGCGGTAACTAACCCCTTCTTTCTGAATTTTGCTTCATGTTCCGCATTCAGTCACTCCATTTTGGAAACCAAAGGAATGGGACCTTTTTGGCGGGGATTCAAAAACTGGCGCAAAAAAAAGATAGGGGTCATGGGTGAGTGCAAAAGGCCTGAAATGTGACCGTCATGCGAAGGGGGAAGGTCATGTATTTGAAGATTTGTGATTTCATCAGCGGGAGAAAATCCCCCAAAACAAGGAAAATGATTGGTGGGGAGTTGTTTGTGATTTTCATCAGAGAAGATCCCCCCAAACAAGGAAACAATTGGTGGAATGGAGTTTGTTCTTGTGATCAGTCATCAGTTTAACATTAAATGCGGGGTCAAATTTATGGAAGGCCTCAAAAGCTTACATGGTTCTCTAGACTATTTATTGCAAAATCCCAAAACTGTGCGTGTGTGGTTGGCGGCCTGGGGAGATGGGGAGATATTAGTGATTTAGAAGCGGGAGAAGCAAAAGCTCTAAACGACTGCCAGCTATACGGAACCCTGAGACTAGAGAACGCCCCCCCCGACGCACCCCCCCCGCACAGCCCCGCCCCCCCCGACCCCCCGTGCCGATAAAGGCTGCGATCGTGTTTATGATCTGTGGAAGAAGATTAATGGGATGCGCGCTGGTAGCGCGAAGATGCGCGCGAGTGAGCGAGAGCTGTGAGTGTTGGTGTGAGTGTGGTGTGTGTGTTGTGTGTGTGTGTGTGTGTTGTGTTGTGTGTGTGGTGTGGTTGTGTGTGTGTGTGCCGCGTAGAGTGTGTGTGGTGGGGGTGTCTGTGTGTATGTGTGTGTTGTGGGGTGGTGTGTGTGTGTGTGTGTGTGTGTGTGTGTGTGGGTGTGGGGTGTGAGAGGAGAGAGATGAGAGAGAGAGGGATCGAGAGGAGAAGGGGAGAGTGGAGGCGAGAGGGGGGGGAGGAGAGGGGGGTCCGGGGAGAGATGAGGAAGAGGAGGAGGTGGAGAGGGGGGAGGAGAGAAGGGAGAACTGAGAGGAGGGGGGGGGAGCGGGAGCCGGAATGAGAGGAGAGAGGAGGGGAGGAGGGAGGGAAGGGTACCAGAGGTCGTGACGTGGTTTGGGAGGGAGAGGGGGGATGGCTAGAGAGGAGAAGAGAGGGGGTGAGGATGAGGAAGGTTTGTGAGGAGAGAGAGGAGAGAGGGAGGAACGGTAGAGAGGGAGAGTGGGAGGAGCGAGATGGAGACGAAGGTTGGAGGAAGGACGGGATCATGATTGGAGGGGCGGAGAGGAGGGGAGAAGAGAGTGAGAGCCGACGGAGGAGAGGGGATGAGAGAGGCAGAGGTGAGAGCGGGAGGGAGTGACGCGGAGATGCAGATGAGGGGGAGCTTGGAAGGAGGGGGGGAGGAGATGAAGGAGAGAGAGGAGGAAGGGAGGGTGAGATTTGGGAAGGGAGAGGTGAGGGTGTGAGGGGGGGAGAGAGAGACGAGAACACTTCGGTTCACGTGCAAATTTAATATGTATTTGCTCATGTTGTTATGTACCTGGTCCCCGCTGTCAACTTTCGAAGGGGACCCGATGGCAACGATTCATTCCATGTGATATTAAGACTGATGGATTGCTTAGATAAACTCTGCCAGAGACGGTCATACTAAAAGATCACATGCGCGTAGATACACCGATGTATTTCCTGCGCACAACATCATCAGCTTCAGTGGGTCTTATTTAATGTCTTTTTCATCGGTCAAGATGATATGAGCTACTTAAAAATAAAACCATCTCCAACAGCTACTTTTCAAAACCCACTCATCTGATTTTTTATATTATTCAATTTAATATTGACATACCCTAGTGGTCACCACAAAGTGTGGACTCTTTATAATTTTACAACCTGTGACTGCGAAATCACCATGGCAATTTCAGCAACGATGTGGACCCCTAATGAGACAGTACTGACAATATCCTAGTTATTCATTCTCCAGTACCTTTCCCTTCTCTGATTGAGTAGCTAGGGTCGAGACTGCTGAAGCATTCAAGCAAAAAGATGATACGTGTTTTCCTTGCAGAACACACCCACGTAATGCCCATCGAGAACATTTTAGTGTTCCATGTGTTCAAGCCCTTGTCAAGACATCACCATTCACTTTCGGTTGCCAGCACTTCACCAGAAAGGCGAAAAGGCACCATATCTTTACAATTAAAGTGTTTTTTTGTAAGGAGCAGCCTAAAAATATTTTATAAACACTAAGTGCCATCATAAATATAGTTGTCACAAAAATTGCCTTATTATAGTCCAACGAGGGGGAAACTATACTATACACGTTATGTACTTATTTGTATTATATTATATATATCTATCTATATATTATATATGTGTGTGTGTGGTGTGTGTGTGCCTGTGTGTGTGTGTGATGTGTGTGTGGGTGTGTTTGTGCGCGCACACGAGTCTTGTTGTGTTTTGTGTGGTATGTGTGCGTGTGTCGTGTTGTGGGTGTGTGTGGTGTGTGGTGGTGTGTGTGTGGTGGTGTGTGTGTGTGTGTGTGATGCGAGCGAGCGATGGCGCAACAAACGAAGAGGATAGATCGTATAGAGAGATAGAGACAGAGAGAGAGGAACGTCATAGTCTAATCTCTCCTATATCTCTCGTCTGTCTCTTGTCTCTCTCCTCTCATTTTGTGATACACTCCATGAACAAGATTTTTTTATCAAAGCTCCGACAAAACACTCTGTGTGTCATTGGTAACCCTACAGCTCTCTCTCTCTCTCTCTCTATCTCTCTCTAT
>JADBJO010005711.1:149515-153899 GCA_016801955.1 Conus betulinus | reverse complement strand
AACCCTTCACTAGTTGCATATATATATATATATATATATATATATATATATATATATATATATATATATATATATATATGGGGGGGGGGGTTGGGGGAGTGGGAGAGAGTGGGGAGGGTGGTGAGTGGGAGTGAGAGAAGGCATACGCCGGTGTTTACGTGAGGTGGAAATGAAGATGAACGGAAACCCTGATACATGTGGGCAAGAGAGTGAGTGTGAACGTGGATACATGAATGCACGAGAAAATGGTTTATCTGACTTGTACACAAAAAAGGCTTCTTGAACTGTTTTCTCTTCTTTAATGTACCTTATGTATACAGTGTGCTTCTATAAACAGTTGCCATTACTGAAGAAGCTTTTAAGCGAAATTTTTTTTTGAGAATATACAATTTAAATGAAACTGTTTACTTCTGTTTTTTTCTTTTTTTTTTTTTTACTCCAAATATATATATATATATATATATATATATATATATATATATATATATACGTATATACATACACACACACACACACACACACACACACACACACACACACACACACACACACACACCACTCACACATGCACATGCACATATACATACATATATAACTGTCAATCAAGAGGCACGACAAGAACGGCAAAAATGTGTAACCACTTCCTTGCTTACAAATAGAGGAAACACGGGAGGGAAGGGGCGGGTGGCGGTGAATGCCATGTGACAAATGGGACAGTTACGGGAGAGAGAGAGAGAGAGAGAGAGAGAGAGAGAGAGAGAGAGAAGAGAGAGAGAGGAAAAAAAGTATCCGTGCGCACGTACGCGCGCACCTACGCGCCAGCGTGTGTGTGTGTGTGTGTGTGTGTGTGTGTGTGTGTGACAAATATATGCAGTTTGATACAATATGAAACATCTGAGCTCATGTCATGGATAAAGCTTAATCTCTCACAGCTCACTTGATGAACCCTATAACATATTTTTTCCCGTTTGGTACATGTGTATTCTTTGCTGGGGATTCCCCAAAGGGGCAATAATGTTTTCCTTTAGCTCCCCCATCTACAAGAAGAACCCACATAAATATATACACACCACCTTCTCATCAACATCATAATCAGCAATACCATCATCTCCATATTCACCATAGCAATAAAGGAGGGGGGGGGGGGAGAGACATATTGTATATGAATATACTTTTTTAAGTTACAAAATACTTATTCTAACTTACATGTGCCTGTGTGTATGTATGTGTTCGTACGTATGTATGCATATGCACACGTGTGCAAATGCTTTTGTATGTGTTGTATGTTGTGTGTGTGGTGGGGGGAGTGGGAGTAGGCATACGCCGGTGTTTACGTGTGGTGGAAAATGAAGATGAACAGAAATCCTGATACACGTGGGCAAGAGAGTGAGTGTGAACGTGGATACATGAATGCACGAGAAAATGGGTTTATCTGACTTGTACACAAAAAAGGCTTTTTGAACCGTTTTCTTGTTTAATGTACCTTATATATACAGTGTGCTTCTATAAACAGTTGTCATTACTGAAGAAGCTTTTAAGCGAATATTTTATTGGAGAATATACAATTTAAAATGAAACTGTTTACTTCTGTGTTTTTTTTTTTTTTTTTTTACTCCATATATATATATATATATATATATATATATATATATATATAGTGGGAAAACAAGTACAGGTTAACAATGCTTCCATCATTATGGTAATGACTTGTCAAAAATTTGATTTGAAATTGAGAGGGAAAAAAATTGAAGACGAAGTAAATGGGAAAATGTATATCATAAGTAAATGGGAAAATGTTTATCATAAATACGAACACCCTTCACTAGCTGCATAAGAGAGACACGGCTGATTATGTCTCTGCTCTTGGCGTCAGATAGAGACACACCACAGTCCTTATACATTCTGTGGTGTTCCGATCGCCAAGGGTTCGAAAAAGAATCCCAACAGCACCCCCAAAGCAGCCTGCGAAAGGTAGTAGAATGAAACAAAACGAAGTGTGGAGAGGAAAAAAGTGTTGAAAACTAAAAACATTACACAAACAGTAAAAATGTAAGAGACAATCTTTGAGCCTATGCTTGAGGATCCATTTAAGGATGCAAGGGAGATCAAAGATATGGAACAGTCTGAGTGGTCAGCTCTGCTGTTCAATAACCCAAGCATTGTCGACGGCTAAGAACTGTGCAGAACAACATTTCCTTGGATCTCCTAAGAGATGCAATCACCCACTGATTGACCAAACAATATAATGCTGAACAATTAAGTAGTGGGGGGAAAACAAGTGCAGGTTAACAATTCTTCCATGATTATGGTAATGACTTGGCAAAGATTTGAAATTGAGAGGGAAAAAAATTTGAAGATGAAGTAAAGGGGAAAATGTATATCATGAATACGAACACCCTTCACTAGCTGCATGAGGAAACTATCGCAATCCACAGAGAAAGTTCCGCCGTTCCTTCCATCACTTTTTTGTCTCTTTTCTTCACAAATTACAACGCCAACACATTCTCCTCCATGCTAACATTTGCTGGTGACATGGCTCACTTGAAAGCTTCATCCAAATCCGTGTGAATTGTCAGTCTCACGATGACCCTGTTCTTAACTTTAGCTGATATCTTCCCAGCGCTGGTCCAGGCGGACATCGTTGCCGAATGGTCCATGGCACTTCGTAGGAGCCTGTAGTTGGTCGCTGTCAAATCCTCTGCTACGCTGGTACCCTTTCCCTTCAGCTTACGGCGGTTAGTCAGCACCTGGTCTCGCTTCTTGCGGTCGAAGAACCGTACGAGTATTGGGCGAGGTTTGTCGGAACTACGCCTCCCAGTCTGTGCGCCACCTTATGTCGACAGGTTTGACATCGACACCCACGCTGTCAGTGAAGAGGATACATATTTTGCGCACACAGTCGTCTGGTGTCTCATTCTCTCGCTCCTGGACCCGGAAAAACCCGTAAATGACACCTCCGAGAGTATTGATCCAGATCGTTTTGCTGCTTTTCTACTTCTTTAATTCTGATTTCTTGCTGCCTGATAATATTGTGTAGGGTTTCGTTCTTGTTTTTCAGTTCTTGACCTACTTTGTCTTGCTGTTCTCTCTACGCTTCCATTTCAAAGACCCTCCCCTCAAGCGCACTAACCTTCTCCATGAAATTTATTGTCAGGTTTTAAAAGTCTTCTTTCATGATTGCAAAGTCTTCTTTTGTGGCTAAACCGTCCAATCGTTTTTTCTATTCTAGCAAGGGCTACTTGAATGTCTCTCTGCTTGACAGATCCGGCATGCTGTTGTTTTTGTCCTCTTCTACACAAGACCCTGTGTTTTGACGTTTTCGATCAGGTTTCACTGTCTGCTCTACACACAACACTGGTGCCACTATCATCTGTAGATGAAGAGTAAATCCGTTTGTTTTTGTTGTCACTCATTTCACAGAACACTTCACAAAACACAATGTCATGTCGTACTCCAAGAATAGCACACGAACACCACAGGGCACTTCCGTTTGAGCGACGTCACTGTCAAAACACAACACTGTGTCGGTACATCTGTACTGTTATTCCACCATTTCCTCTCGATGTTACATCCTGTATTGTATTTATGTGGCATGTGCCCGATGCGATTCTACATCCTGTATTGTTATTTATGTGGCATGTGCCCGATGCGATGCTACATCCTGTATTGTTATTTATGTGGCATGTGCCCGATGCGATGCTACATCCTGTATTGTTATTTATGTGGCATGTGCCCGATGCGATGCTACATCCTGTATTGTTATTTATGTGGCATGTGCCCGATGCAGCCGTCCGCTTCTCTATAAAAAATCATACTAGTCGACACGTTAATCATTCACTGAGATTTCTGTGCACTTGAAATGTCAATACAACTCGTAATTAAGACAAAGTTGATTAATTATACGCAGATACGTGAAACTGGCTACTGCACCATTCGTGAGCGTGAACTCACCTCCGAGATATGCATATTTGTGTACAGTATTATATCTTTCCACGGTAATACCATAAAGGAGAGGGATATTTGTTGTAGAATTTGTCTTTCTACCGTGATACGGTAACGAAAAGTGAATGTTTGTGTGCCTAAAGTGACAGTTAAAGTATAAAGTGTGCCTTTCTACGTGTCACATAATAGAGCAAAATGAATGTCTGTGTTGAATTTGCATTTTTTTTTTCAGGGATAACCTTCTAACGGAAAGACAGTTATACTATCACATAAAATTTCTGCACATTCCGGTACAAAACCGATTAAACGTAATCTACGATTCATTTTGGCGTAGGTGGTGGCCTAGAGATCGATACGACGACGTTGCAGGGTAACAGATGTTGAGTAGGCAGCGGCGGAATGAACATTTGGGTGATACTGTGTTTTGGTGAAACGAACCTCT
>JADBJO010005711.1:129515-144515 GCA_016801955.1 Conus betulinus | reverse complement strand
CCAGGTCGAGCCACACTACGTCCAGGTCTCTCTTTTCTGTTTTTGCTCTTTGGATTGCGTCCCAGATCATTGTGGCGTGTTCTACACAGCCAGCCACGCCTGGAATGCCACCTTTCTGGACTGACACATCCAAGTACTGTTTTCCATGAGGTACTTGGTCAGCCTTGCTGCCATGACAGAGAAGAAGATTTTCCCTTCGACGTTCAGTAGTGATATTGGCCTGAACTGGCTGATGTCACTGAGTTTTGCTCTTTGGGGATGTACACACCATCTGCCGTCATCCACTGGCCGCTGATCTTCTGATTTCTCCAAGCTGATCGCAGCAGCCTGTGGAGCCACTCCAGCACCTTGGGACATTTCTTGTACAGCTGGTAAGGTATTCCGTTTGGCCCTGGTGATGATTTGGCTCTGGCTTTGTCGACCACCTTCTTGATTTCCGCCAACGTTGGAGGCTTGTCATTGAACTGTTCCTCAGGGTTGGTTGGCCACCAGACCTTGAATGTCGAGTGGTGCTTTGCTCTGTGAGTCAGAGTATGTTTTTCTCAGATGCTGCAAAGAACTCCTTTGTCCACACTTAGGGTCCCAGATTTTGGCTGCTCGAACAGAGTTCTGGCAAACTGGAAGGGGTCTCTGAAGAAACGCTTGTGTCTTCTTTCTTTTTGCTCTTCCTCTTCCTCGCAGATTCTGCTTTGCTGAGGGCACTGTGTTTTGCTTTCAGGTCTTCCCAGAGTTTTTCTAAGCCTTGTTTAGGCAGTCAGTCTTCATTTGCTTCTTGAGGTTTTTCTTTTGGACCCTGATCTTGTCCATCTCTTCTTGGCGTCTGGATTTCTTTGGAGGTGTTTTCTCTTTGGGTAGTTTTGCTCCATAGGCGTCTCTACATGTGGCATACACAATGTCCCCATATGTGGCTAGTTTATGTTCCAGGGTGCTTTTCCCAGAAGAAGAAGAAGAAGAAGAATTATACTACTACTACTACTACTACTACTACTACTACTACTACTACTACTACTACTACTACTACTACTAATGTTGATAACAACAATAGCAATAATGATGAAAACAGCCGCAAAGAACCATAGTATCTATAATGTCGGTAATATCTACCAAATCAAGTCCCCACAATAGTCCCAATCAGCTGTGTGACCAACCCTGCTCACTGAAAAATCTGCCAGTACAACCAACCATCAGAGTGAAAAATCTGCCAGTACAACCAACCATCAGAGTGAGAAATCTGCCAGTACAACCACCATCAGAGTGATAAATCTGCCAGTGTAACCAAGGCTCCACACTGAGAAGTTTGCCAATACAACCAACCATCAAACTAAAAAAACTGCCAGTACAACCAACCTTCAGAGTAAGAAATCTGCCAGTACAACCAACCCTTCTGCAGTGTAACCAATCCCTCATACTGAGAAATCTGCCAGTGTAACCAATCCTTCAGATTGAGAAATCTGCCAGTGTAACCAATCCTTCAGACTGAAAAATCTGCCTGTGTAACTAATACTTCAGATTGAGAAATCTGCCCGTGTAACCAACCCATCAGATTGAGAAATCTGCCAGTGTAACCAGCCCTCCATACTGAGAAATCTGCCAGTGTAACCAACCACTTGAGGGATTCTATTTTCTGTATCAGTTCTTCATCATAGAGGTTTCAGGGAGAGGGGTGGAGGGAATGGGGGGTACGGGAGGTGGTGGTGTGGGGGGTGGAAGGTGAACGCTCTCCGCTGACCGTGGTCAGGAGAGACTGGTCCAAAGCCTTCCCTAGGCTTTCCATGTACGGCGGGTGGTCAGTGGCCCCGTGGCCAAGACCCCAGTCCCGGGGACACCTCTGCCTATGGAGACGGACAGTTCAGGGAAATAATGTGACACTGTGCACAGCTCGGGGAAACAGTGTGACACTGTTCACAGCTCGGGGAAACAGTGTGACACTGTTCACAGCTCGGGGAAATAGTGTGACACTGTTCACAGCTCGGGGAAACAATGTGACTCTGTTCACAGCTCGGGGAAACAGTGTGACACTGTTCACAGCTCGGGGAAATAATGTGACACTGTTCACAGCTCAGGGAAACAGTGTGACACTGTGCACAGCTCGGGGAAACAATGTGACACTGTTCACAGCTCGGGGAAATAATGTGACACTGTTCACAGCTCAGGGAAACAGTGTGACACTGTGCACAGCTCGGGGAAACAATGTGACTCTGTTCACAGCTCGGGGAAACAATGTGACTCTCTGTTCACAGCTCGGGGAAACAGTGTGACACTGTGCACAGCTCGGGGAAACAATGTGACACTGTTCACAGCTCGGGGAAATAGTGTGACACTGTTCACAGCTCGGGGAAACAATGTGACACTGTTCACAGCTCGGGGAAACAGTGTGACACTGTGCACAGCTCGGGGAAACAATGTGACACTGTTCACAGCTCGGGGAAACAGTGTGACACTGTGCACAGCTCGGGGAAACAATGTGACACTGTTCACAACTCGGGGAAAACAGTGTGACACTGTGCACAGCTCGGGGAAACAATGTGACTCTGTTCACAGCTCGGGGAAACAATGTGACTCTGTTCACAGCTCGGGGAAATAATGTGACACTGTTCACAGCTCGGGAAAACAGTGTGACTCTGTTCACAGCTCGGGGAAATAGTGTGACACTGTGAACAGCTCGGGGAAACAATGTGACTCTGTTCACAGCTCGGGGAAAAACAATGTGACTCTGTTCACAGCTCGCTCGGGAAAACAGTGTGACACTGTGCACAGCTCGGGGAAACAATGTGACACTGTTCACACCTCGGGGAAACAATGTGACACTGTTCACAGCTCGGGAAAAAAATGTGACACTTTCCACAGCTCGGGGAAATAGTGTGACACTGTTCACAGCTCGGGGAAACAATGTGACTCTGTTCACAGCTCGGGGAAACAATGTGACACTGTTCACAGCTCGGGAAAAAAATGTGACACTTTCCACAGCTCGGGGAAATAGTGTGACACTGTTCACAGCTCGGGGAAACAGTGTGACAGCGTGTACAGCTCGGGGAAACAGTGTAACACTGTGCACAGTTCGGGGAAATAATGTGACACTGTTCACACCCCGGGGAAACATTTTGACACTGTGCACAACTCGGGGAACAATATCACATTTTTATACAGCTCGGGGAATCAATGTCACAGAGTGCACAGCTCGGGGAAATAATGTGACACTGTTCGCAGCTCCGGGAAATAATGTGACACTGTTCATAGCTCGGGGAAACAATGTGACACTGTGAACAGCTCGGGGAAATAATGTGACACTGTTCACAGCTCGGGGAAATAATGTGACACTGTGCACAGCTCGGGGAAACAATGTGACTCTGTTCACAGCTCGGGGAAACAATGTGACACTGTGCACAGCTCGGGGAAACAATGTGACACTGTGCACAGCTCGGGGAAACAATGTGACACTGTTCACAGCTCGGAGAAATAATGTGACACTGTGCACAGCTCGGGGAAATAATGTGACACTGTGAACAGCTCGGGGAAATAATGTGACACTGTGAACAGCTCGGGGAAATAGTGTGATACTGTGCCCAGCGCGGTGAAACAATGTGACACTGTGTACAGCTCAGGGAAACAATGTCACATTGCATACAGCTCGGGGAATCAATATCGCATTGTATGCAGCTCGGGGAAACAATGTCACATTGTATGCAGCTCGGGGAAACAATGTCACATTGTATGCAGCTCAGGGAAACAATGTCACATTGTATGCAGCTCAGGGAAACAATGTCATATTGTATGCAGCTCGGGGAAACAATGTCACATTGTATGCAGCTCAGGGAAACAATGTCACATTGTATGCAGCTCGGGAAAACAATGTCATATTGTGTACAGCTCGGGGAAACAATGTCACATTGTATACAGCTCGGAGAAACAATGTCGTATTCCATACAGATTGCCCATTTCACCCAGATGCACCCCCTCATAAATCATTTGTCATAAACGTCCTGTGGATTTCGCAAATGCATTCGAGAATTCTGTTGATCGTATGTCAAGTTTTTCCAACTTCTCTCCCGCTGATTCAGCATACATTTAACATTTTCATCTATCAGGGATGGAGTGTGGGTGTGGGTGGGAGTGGGGTTGGTGAGGTGGGCGGAGCTGGGCACACTATTCGTTTCTACAAGAGTTGGGCGTCAACGTAGGGTGTGTGTGGGTGTGTATGTTGATGATTTGCCGGCAATGGAGTCATCCATAGCCCTGCCTGAGGTCACACACGACAGGCCACTGTTCACACGTTCCGCAGTAGGTCATGACAGATCGATGTCAGCACTGGCAACGTGTAACCATGCATCCCACGACACTCCCAATGCACGCATGTATCAACTTTCATTGAGTTGCAAACTAAAGGTTTTCCCTTGGCCTAACAGGTACGCGCGCACACACACACACACACACACACACACACACACACACACACACACACACACACACACACACACACACACACACAAACACATACGCACACGCACGCACGCACGCACGCACAGGCACGCCCACCCGCACGTACACACACACACACACACACACACACACACACACACACACACACACACACACACACACACACACACACACGCGCGCGCGCGCGCGCGCGCGCGCGCGCGCGTTCGCACGCACGCATGCACGCACGCACGCACGCTCGCAAGCACGCTTGCACGCACGCTCGCATGCACGCATGCACGCTCGCATGCACGCACGCACGCACGCACGCATGCACATACACACACTCGCCAGTAATATATGAAGCTGTCCGAAGTGCAGTTATTGAATGTTGACGACAGTAACAACTACACGTAGCGCATTATGTAGTTTGGTGATTAGCAATCCTACTGGACCACTTTGGGCGTAATACATTATCTCTCTTTCATTCTTTTCCAGATAAATATTATTATTATTTGGAGGAGACAGAAGCCCCCAGATAACTCACCTATCTCTGTCTTTATGATGTATCTAGATAACAGTATTAATTTCAGTTCCTCTGTAAACGAATACCTTGAGCGACATGTGTGCGTGACAGTGGTGATCCCCTAGTTTTATGCATGAGAGTAGGCCAGAGCACGTAGCGCTTGCCTGGTTATGTTTGCCTTTAGAGATTTCTCATGTATTGTTTGTCTGGTTGTGTTTTTGCCTTTAGAGATTTCTCATGTATTGTTTGTCTGGTTGTGTTTGCCTTTAGAGATTTCTCATGTATTGTGTGTCTGGTTGTGTTTGCCTTTAGAGATTTCTCATGTATTGTGTGTGTCTAATTATGTTTGCCTTTAGAGATTTCTCATGTATTGCTTGTCTGGTTACGTTTGCCTTTAGAGATTTCTCATGTATTGTGTGTCTGGTTGTGTTTTGCCTTTAGAGATTTCTCATGTATTGTGTGTCTGGTTGTGTTTTGCCTTTAGAGATTTCTCATGTATTGTGTGTCTGGTTACGTTTGCCTTTAGAGATTTCTCATGTATTGTTTGTCTGGTTGTGTTTGCCTTTAGAGATTTCTCATGTATTGTTTGTCTGGTTGTGTTTGCCTTTAGAGATTTCTCATCGAAGTTTTGCTTGTCTGGTTATATTTGCCTCTAGAGATTTCTCATCAGAGTTTTGCTTGTCTGGTTATGTTTGCCTTTAAAGATTTCTCATTGACTTGAGTGTGTTTACGAAGTGGGTTGTTTAAAGAAAGATCAGTAAACACGTCTCGTATTCGTGATTTTTTTCCATAAAAATTCTATTGGCTTCGTTTTGCCTAATTAAAAAAAAATCCCCACAGACATTTTCCCCATAGGAAGGGAGGTGTCATGTGAGAAGGCAAAGAATTCTTTTTAATGCAAACAATGTATTGTTATAGATAACCAGTGTATTGTTATAGATAATCAGTGCATTGTTATAGATAACCAGTGTATTGTTATAGATAACCAGTGTATCGTTATAGACACATGATGTATTGTTATAGATAAATAATTGGTTGTTATAGATGGTTGATAATGTATTGTCACAGATAAATTATGTGTTATTATAGATCAATAATATATTGTATATATATATATATATATATATATATATATATATATATATATATATATATATATAATGTATTGCTATAGGTGATAAGAGAGAAAAAGAAAATTCGATTTTTGTATGAACAATTGTCAACGTCACAAACTTAACTTTGGTTAACGTTCGTGGTAGGCGGAACAACCCTTATCGTTTTAAGTAACTTTAACACCCAGAATAATTTGAAGTTGTTTTTATTTTAGAGATGACAGTCACAGCATGCACGTGTTCATGTAAGCATGTCAATGATTGTTAACTCGACTGTGACCAGACAGACGGTGCGCGTGAAGCTGAGCAAAGTGCAGTTGTTGAAGGCTGACGACGATGGCCACTAAGGTAGTGTTGGCTACGCTGTGCCTGCATTATCTAGTTTGGTGTTTGACAATCCTACTGGGCCTCTTTCGGATCATTACCTTTCATTCTTTTTCCAGGCGTTTGTTTGAGGAGACAGAAGCCATCAGGTAAATCATTTATCTTTCTCTTTATGTAGTATCTGGATAACATTGTTTACTTCAGTTGTTCTCTTGGTGAATCCTTTGTGCGACGTGAGTCCACGACAGTGGTGACCCCTAGTTGTTGTTTTTTTTTTTTAATGCACGAGAGAAGGTTAGAACACGTGTCTATAGCCATACTTGAAAATAGTTCGATTTGGTTCATCCATTCCATGACAGTTACATAGTGGATATACTGAGAAAGCGTGGATAATAAAGAGATATTCGCATCCCATGTGAGGGACGCCTCACGCGTCATTGATTTTACTCTATATTTGCAACGGCCGACAGACACAATGGCACTGTAGTCACTGGGGATGAGGCGCTTCATTTGGAATGAGTCTGCCAGGCAGAGCAACTCGTTTGACATTGGCGGGAGGGCCAGTTTTGCAAGGCTGTGAAAAGCAGTTCACACATAGTACATGGTGACTCTGTGGGTCTGTGCCGTGCACAGAGCACTGGAGGGGTCTTGAGAGTGTTGGTGTATGCTGTATGAGAGGTGGGGAGGGGGTGTATCTTGAGGATACTGGCATTTTCTTGTGTGCCTCTACTGCCATACACAAGGTACTGACGTCGATGTTTCGTCTTATTTCATGCCATGTCTGTAGGTCATTTACTTTCCTGTTTGTAGTGTGTTTACTGTTATGTATCCAGTCTTTTACTGCGGACAGGAACACATATGTATGCTCTCATCCAGTCTGTTACTGCTTTACAGGAAAAGTTATGCATGCTTCCATTCAGTCTGTTACCACAGACAGGAAAAGATATGTATGCTTGTAGTCTGTTACCACAGACAGGAAAAGATATGTATGCGTGTAGTCTGTTACCACAGACAGGAAAAGATATGTATGCGTGTAGTTTGTTACCACAGACAGGAAAAGATATGTATGCGTGTAGTCTGTTACCACAGACAGGAAAAGATATGTATGCGTGTAGTCTGTTACCACAGACAGGAAAAGATATGTATGCGTGTGTAGTCTGTTACCACAGACAGGAAAAAGATATGTATGCGTGTAGTTTGTTACCACAGACAGGAAAAGATATGTATGCGTGTAGTTTGTTACCACAGACAGGAAAAGATATGTATGCGTGTAGTCTGTTACCACAGACAGGAAAAGATATGTATGCTTGTAGTCTGTTACCACAGACAGGAAAAGATATGTATGCGTGTAGTCTGTTACCACAGACAGGAAAAGATATGTATGCGTGTAGTCTGTTACCACAGACAGGAAAAGATATGTATGCGTGTAGTAGTCTGTTACCACAGACAGGAAAAGATATGTATGCGTGTAGCATGTTACCACAGACAGGAAAAGATATGTATGCGTGTAGTATGTTACCACAGACAGGAAAAAGATATGTATGCTTGTAGTCTGTTACCACAGACAGGAAAAGATATGTATGCTTTAAGTCTGTTACCACAGACAGGAAAAGATATGTATGCGTGTAGTCTGTTACCACAGACAGGAAAAGATATGTATGCGTGTAGTCTGTTACCACAGACAGGAAAAGATATGTATGCGTGTAGTTTGTTACCACAGACAGGAAAAGATATGTATGCTTGTAGTCTGTTACCACAGACAGGAAAAGATATGTATGCTTGCTTCCAGTCTTGAGTTGGAGACAGGAAAACATAGCCAAGCTTGCATCCAGACTTTTGGCGCAGACAGGATCGAGCAGAAATGCGTGCATTCAGTCTTTTGCTGGTATAAGGCATTAGTGTTTTGAATTCAGCTTTCCCTCTTTATGAATTGTCTGTATCAAGTTACCTGAAGGCGTCTGCAACATTTACGCAGCATAGTTCAGATTCACAGGAGCTAGGTGACATTCTGGTAACCTGCAATTCCGTTTATACACGTGTCAGGAATCTCTCTCTCTCTCTCTCTCTCTCTCTCTCTCTCTCTCTCTCTCTCTCTCTCTCTCTCTCTCTCTCTGTGTGTCCCCACCCGCCTGTCTGTCTGTCTGTCTGTCTGTCTGTCTGTCTGTCTCTCTCTCTCTCTCTCTCTCTCTCTCTCTCTCTCTCTCTCTCTCTCTCTCTCTCTCTCATCAGCGCGACCTGTTCGGACGTGTCCACTTCGCTCTACCAAGAATCAGTTTCTGTGCGTGTGATTCATGTGCTTCATGTGTGTAATTTTGCAAGGAGGTGTGTGATTGCTTACACGATGTGCATATAGAAAGGATTCCTGTGCTGGACGGTGATGTTGGTTGTTTTTTAGGGGTTTTATGTGTAAAATCATATCTCAGAACCCCTCTCCAGTGCTATGTTAGGCCACCGACCAAGCTGGGCCAGTGTCATTCACGTGCCATGGGCTCCAGATGTTGAGACGCTAATCCTCCGACCTCCTCTTCCCCATGGTGTGGCCAGATAAGTGGCCCCATTTGTGGCGCCAGTTGGTTTCCACGAGGAAACGATCCCCTGGCTGTTGGGACAGAGTGAAGCGAAGTGTGTGTGTGGTGCTATTCCTGTTACGCTGCAGTGTCCGGAAAAGGCTCTCTTCCCAAGGCAAGATGTGGCGGGTGTGCTGTGACGGCTAAACACCATGGCACACACTGCAGCGGCCAGCATTATGTGTGTGTTCTATGTATATCTGTAAAAATGTAAGTTTCTGTTTTTGCTTTTTTTTATCTTTGGGCAATCAACACAAATAATGCACGTAATACAAATCAAAAATGCCTCTCACCACGCGCTCTATGAGCACCAAATTTTCAAGAACGAGACAGTTAAACTCACCAAAGACCCCTGCCAAGTGACGTTTGATTCTCCCACACCAACCTGCCTGTATGGAGAGTTGTGTTATGTGAAAGGTACTGTGGTAAATCCCCGTCCATCATCTACCTCTAGTGTGTTGAAAGAATACACCAAAAATGCCCAGCGAGTGCCCAGCGAGTGATGGCACTCATCCCTCCAAATTGTTCTGACCGGTGAACACAAACTTTTGACCATTCACGTCTATTATACCACAGGAAAAATCTTACTGCAAGGACATGTCTGCCAAGAGTGGGTTCAGGAGTTTGGTAGACTAAAAGAAATTGTGTCCCATTTGTCTGCACCAGATTTTTCCACATTGTCAATTGCAGATGCCCTTGACAATGTCACGGACTCGTTTCCTTCAACTCCACTGGCCATCTGTGATGCACAAACAAATGATAATGTGGAAACATCGCTCAAGTCAGGTGATTCCATCCCTCCACCATCGATGCCTCTCCCCTCACTAACTCAGGAATCCCAATTGCCTGTCAGCTGCAACACGTCCCATGCCACACTCCCTCCCTCTTCCGCCCCAGACAGCATGGAATCGCCACCTGTATCCCTCCAGTCTCCAGCCATCAACAGCCCTTCATCCCCTGTTGACATTTCTCACTCCTCAGTCCCTTCCTCCACCCACAAAATACTGACCCCCCATCTGATCCTCCCACGCCCACCCCGTGTGTTCTAGAACAGCGTGTGTTGTCACCCTCCCCCACCAGTCCTGACCCTCTGTCTGCTACCCATTCTGTCAACACACTGACCCCCCAGAGTGCCAGCTCACAGCATCGGGTTTCCCCCACGCTCTCTCAGCTAGCAAGCATGGCCGTTATCACACACCTTCAAAAACAGCTTATCTCAGCCACACCACTATCTCCAATATGCTGCAAGAAATACAAACACTGAAAAATAAGCTTGACACACGTCCCAACAAGTTGAACGGAACACTCAGAACACGGGTGATATGGAGATTAGGGTGAAAAATTCCCTAAAGCATTGAATCAAGATCTTTCACAACAAATCAACAAGTACATGAGGAACACACACATCTACAACGTCAGATGAAAGATGCCACAAGCAGACTACAATCATTCAAAGACAGTCAAAACACAACATCAATACTGACATAGGAAACAAGTGCGTACCCTCAAACCAATTAATCAAACACAACAATCAGGCACCCACGCAGTCCAGATACACAGTGACACATCAACTACATCATCTACACAGATTGAGTATGCTGTGGAAACATCAAATACATACAGTGCACTGTTAGACAGTTCTACAGAGCAAAACACTGGTTCATCTGTTCCATCAACAAAATATGTACACAACAAGAACAAACCAGCCACAAACACAATGGCAGAAATCCCCACTGCCATCAACAAACAGAATCCAAATCCCCCACCTCCCTTAGCTAACTTACGACAAAAGAAGACAACCCCCAGAAACTTGTAACATGATGCTATTAGGAGACTCTGTGTCACAGGGGGTAGATGAGAAGGAAATGTCCACAGAGTGCTTCAGGGTGAAAAATCTGTCAGTGCCTGGCCTGACAGTCCATCAGCTGTGTCAGTGGCTGACATCACAGCCCCCATCACCCCACATCCAACGGGTCACTTTCCATGTGGGGATCAACAGCTGTGACGAAAGGCAAGTGCCTGTAGCAGACTGGGCTGAGTTAATCCACCTACTCAGGCAAGCGTTCCCCAGTGCTTCACTACAGGCCTCCTCCATTTCTTCCTCCCCTTGGTCAACACCCCCCCCTTAAGGACATGGCGTCACGATCCACGGCCAATCTTCGCCTCTCCTGCCGTCAAGAGGAGATCAGTTACCTAGATAACACCCCCCTCCTTCCTCGCCAGATCTGGGGCGCCAAAGAAAGCCATGTACCAGGACAGACTACATCCCAGTTCATATGGCTGCAAAGTCCTTGCCTCCAACATCTGTCCCACTAACAACAACAAGACCCAACCATCCAGCTACGTCAGGCCCCACATTAAGAGAGCAGAAGGGACCGTCTTGCAACACAAGACGCTCCAGTGACTACTAACAGTCCACCTAGTTATGACTATGAAACTGATTTTCCAGCGAACACTCCCCAAAATCCCAGCTCTCGCAGTGTGTATAATATACTAGGTCGGCATCAACGCCCTACAAAGCAACCCCTTCTAAAATCCCCCACCCACATGTATTCCTTTCTTTCCCCAGTGATTAGAAATGACAAACAGCAATGTAAAGAGTACAGAAACGTGACCTGCACCCTCCACCCACATAGCACATCACCCCCTTCCATGTCCAAACCACACACCAGCAGCAACCAACACACCCCACCTCCCAAACACATCTCAGCTGCAACCTCACAACCCATCTTGCTACAATTTCACAGCACAGCACAGCTACCACCTCTAATACCCCATACAATCCACCGACTCCAGACAATGCCCACCTTACACTTCCCAACACAACACTCCTACCACCACCCAACACATTACACTTCCAACCCCCCACCATCACACACATCCCACAGCAGTCAATACAACCCCCAGCCCACTACATCCATTTGCTGTTCAGTTGCTGAACACACAGTGACTGCTCAGTTCCTGTCACAGCAACACCAACCCGACACATGTCGCCTGTATGCATCCTTATATTCGTATATCATTGCTTCATCACCGTCCCTGCATATGTTCATATCCACTTCCTATCACATAGGTAGGCATTGTGACATGCTATTTCATCATCCATGTGCTATGTATGCGTGCGCATATCTAATTGTTGTGAGCGTGCATATGTTTATATCCACTTCACATCACAAAGTTATGTAGTGCGATATGCTATTACTTTTCATCATCCATTTGCTATGTATTTATGCGCACATTTAATTGTTATGAGCGCATATCTAATAGTTTTCTACTTACGTGTGTGTGGACGCACATACACACACGTGCGTGTGTGTGTGTGTGTGTGTGTGTGTGTGTGTGTGTGTGTGTGTGTGTGTGTGTGTGTGTGTGTGTGTGTGTGTGCGTGCGTGTGTGTGTGTGTGTGTGTGTGTGTGTGTGTGTGTGTGTGTGTGTGTGTGTGCGTGCGTGCGTGTGTGTGTGTGTGTGTGTGCGTGCGTGCGTGTGTGTGTGTGTGTGTGTGTGTGTGTGTGTGTGTGTGTGTGCGCGCGCGCGCGCGCGCACGCGCGAGAGTGCGTATGTGTAAATCTATGTGTGTTTGTTTTGTTAGTTTGTTTGTTCGTTTCCTTGTCTGGCCTGCTGCAGCCTGTCGGGTGCCTGTCAGATGTATTGCATACTATTATACGAGTTATTACTCTTACCTCAAAGAAGTGCGTTTCCTGTTTCTGGACAAACAAAACTGGTGCGTCGACATCAAAGTGCTGCCACTCAGTGTTTTAAAAAGACAGGACAAAATGTGCTGACATTGGGAGTATTGCAGACAAACGAAAACTGGTGCCTCAACATCGAAGTGCTGCCACTCAGTGTTTAAAAAAAGACAGAGAAAAATGTGCTGACACTGGGAGTGTTGCAGACAAACAGAAAGTGTGCGCGTCGACATCGAAGTGCTGCCACTCAGTGTTTAAAAAGACAGAGCAAATTGTGCTGACATTGGGAGTGTTGCAGACAAACAAAAAAACTGGTGCCTCAACATCGAAGTGCTGCCACTCGTGTTTTAAAAAGACAGAGCAAAATGTGCTGACACTGGGAGTGTTGCAGACAAACAAAAAGTGGTGCGTCGACATCGAAGTGCTGCCACTCAGTGTTTTAAAAGACAGAACAAAATGTGCTGACATTGGGAGTGTTGCAGACAAACAAAAAGTGGTACCTCAACACATCGAAGTGCTGCCACTTGGTGTTTAAAAAAGAAGAACAAAATGTACTGACTCTGGGAGAGTGACGTGTGCCGGTATTGAGTGATTATACGAGTCATTATCATAAACCAATACTCATTATTCTTTTCCATTGAAGATTGTTCTGTTGTATGTGTACTATACGGACACAGTTTTTGTATTTAAGTAAAACAAAGAGGAAAAAAAAAAGTTCCTTATAGAAAAGAGACTGAACAAAGCCTCTGCAGCAGGAGACTCCTGCAATAACTACTATCTACTGCGAGCGAGACAATATTGTGCATTGCCAACTCGTAGTTAAAAGTACGACTACGTGACTTGTGTATTTGTGTGAGTGGCTTTTTTCCCCACTTGTTTTCATTTGGGTTGTTGATTCTTTGCTTTTTGTCTTAAGTTTCATTTTACCTTTTTTTTACCTCTTCTTCTGTCCCCTTAATCGTAATTTTGCTTTAGAAGTACTTCCTTTGTGTGCATCTTTTCATTTCAGAAAAGTGTTTCCATAAGAATACCATCTGACCGAGGAGCTTACGGTCATATACTGTGAAGATTTTGTTGTCTTCTCATTCGCTTCTAGTTTCCTAAAGTTGTTACGGTGTGTAAACCAGCCCCATTTCACTTCTCTTTTATGTGATATTACAGTGTTCCTTGACTATGCAAATCTTAACGACAGTTAACGTGCAAAATCGTCGTCTCCTATAATCATCACATCAGTACACAACTAGAAATGAGCAAGAACCAGTCTGCATGGCCATGCAAAGGACTTCGAATCTGTCACCTTAATATCCAACATTCAGTTAACAAGACATCAGATATCTCAACACTGATTTGGAATCATGGTAAACTCGTTCATATTTTAGGACTCTTTTTGAATCCAGATTAATTGCACACATTAGCGACAATGATGTAACAATTCCAGGATATAACACAATATGGAAAGATCCTACACAAGCGAAAAAAAAAAACGGGTCTTCTTATGTACATCAGCGAAACCCTCAGCTTAACGACTTCTACACTTGGAAAGTGACGGTGTAGAATGTGTCCGGAGGGAAGTTAAGCTGAAAAGAAAACCCTTCCATTTTGGTTGGATTCTGCTACAGGAACCCATCTCAAAGAGTAAACTGGTTCGACAAATTTATTACGATGATGGATGCAGTCTTTTTAGAATCCAAGGAAATCATTTTTACTTGGAGACTTTAAAAGACCTTAACAAAGACCTTCTAAAAGTGCAAAACCAATGGACGCAAGCATTCAATCTATCTAATCTGCATCAACTCATCGAATCTCCAAGGACAGTCACCCCAAACTCGAAGACACTTATGACCATGTTTTATGTTTCAGATAACATTAACATAGCAGAAGCCTGCGTCCCTGTTCTAAACTGTAGTGATCATTACCCAATTTGTATCACATGGTCCAAAAAAGGAGTAAAAATTCCCCAAACGGGACACAAGACAAATACCTACCGTTGCTTTACAAACTTTTCAAACAACAAGACTGTCTGCATGACTTGCTTAACTCAAACCTCTCTTCAGTTTTCGACATAACTGATCCAGATCTTGCTGTTGAATTTTGGATCAAAACATGTTCAGAAATATATGATAAACCCGCCCCTCTAAAAACGATTAGAGTACGGCATGATCCTAAACCGGCATGGTACACTAAAGAGTTACAGGAGGCAGGTTACCCTACAGGTATGCTTAAACAACATGGCTATGAAGAGGAATCTAGAAACCTGAGAAATGCAAAAAATTCACAGAAGCAGAGAAAAAAAATGAAATATTATCGAGAACTAATATCATCAAACCAGAACCCGAAATTAGCATGGAGAGCTATTAACGAGCTTACAA
>JADBJO010005711.1:112015-122015 GCA_016801955.1 Conus betulinus | reverse complement strand
TGAAGTGGAGAACCAGGTGAGATGAAGAACCAGGTGAGATGAAGAGCCAGTTGAAGCTGAAGAACCAGGTGAATCTGTGGAAGCCTGGCAAGCCATCAGCCACAGTGACGAAGGTCACACTGGATCGTTCAGACTGGCAGGCTCCCAGCCACACTGGATAAAGCTGGGCCCCAGCTGGTCTTCCTGGGGTGGGCTGGTGTCCAACTAGGACACCTGGATTGTAACTGCCAGCCCTCCCAGCTTGTTGAAATCTCCCCCATGTTGGTATTTTCCCCGAAATCCTGAATGTTGAAAAAAAAGAAAGATCCCAAAATTTGAAAAAAAAAGCTTAAAAATGAAGTGCTTAAAGGGTATATCCATATTTCATAAATATCTAGTGAACCGTGCAAATTAAGCTTAATTTGATTAGTTTCACTTATTAATTAGGGTACCAATCATTGCCTGAAGCTACACCGTTCAGTCTTGTTTAAGTTTCAAGGCGGAAGATACCCCTCTTGCGTCTCTTTTGCGAAAGGCTTAGGCGTTCATCAAATAGTCACAGAAGACCCCTTTTCACACGTTGGGCAAGAAGACACTTCACCGTCATGAAAGCAACATCAGGTACAATAACATTCTCTGCAATCACAGACTTCTCACTATCATGTGGAATTCTTTCTCCAACCATACCAATGTCACAGTTTCTGTCTGTCTTTCCTGATAGCCTTTCTTTTCATCTTACCAGTCTCCATGGTTTTATAATACCGCCTGCTAGCCTTTCTTTTCGTCTTACCAGTCTCCATGGTTTTCATAATACCTCCTGCTAGTCTTTCGTTTCGTCTTACCAGTCTCCATGGTTTCATAATACCGAGGTACGATTTGATCTCGGTATGAACTTTGTGGTTGCACACGTAACATACCTGAATGCTCACTCCGCGTGATAAATTCCTAAAGTCACAAGCATCCACTTCATTCACTCCCGTTTGAGCTTATCCACACCTTCACCCATATTCTCATTTACTGATAACATATCAATTTATTATTACCATTATTATTATTATTATTATTATTATCATTATCATTATCATTATCATTATTATCATCATCATCATCATCATCATCATCATCATCATCATCATCATCATCATTTTAAGCAGTGGTGGTGGTGGTAGTAGAAGTAGCAATAGTAGCAGCAACAGCAGCAACAGCAACAGCAGCAGCAGCAGCAGCACAGCAGCAACAGCAGCAGCAGCAGCAACAGCAGCAGCAGCAGCAGCAGCAGCAGCGGTAGTGTTTTGAACAGTTGCAAGTCACTTCTTGCTTTTTTTTTTCATTAATGTTACATACACATGTTGGAGAGGTTACTCACACGCTCCCACAGAAACCTCCCACACTCACATCATCAACTTCCGATTGATTCCGATGAGATTTATGCAAAGGTTGGTTGAAAATATCTCTACATGAAGAAAGGAAATCAATTTTCCATTTCAAAACACTGATTCAGCTTTTCTCACTGTCTTCCGAAGGCACGTTGCCAAATCGATATATCCTGCAACATTCTTTGCAAATATTTCGTGCTTTGCGGTAACATCTGCTGTAAGAAGTTACCTTCGCTTTCTGCTCTCTAGTAATGCATTGTCGATCGGCAGCGCTTGATAAGAGAAATACACATGGCAGTGTTTGTTGCTGTCCAATGCATCGAGGGGTAATAAAAAAGGAAATGAGATGGAAGTACTGTTAGGATATAAATAAGATGGCACTACTGTTAGATGGAAGTTCTGTTAGGATATAAATAAGATGGAAGTACTGTTAGATGGAGGTACTGTTAAATGGAAGAACTGTTAGGATATAAATGAGATGGAAGCACTCTTAGATGGAAGTACTCTTAGGATATAAATGAGATGGAAGTACTGTTAGATGGAGGGTACTGTTAGGATATAAAGGAGATGGAAGTACTGTTAGATGGAAGTACTGTTAGGATATAAATGAGATGGAAGCACTCTTAGATGGAAGTACTGTTAGGATATAAATGAGATGGAAGTACTGTTAGATGGAAGTACTGTTAGACGGAAGTATTGTCGAGATATAAATGAGATGGAAGTACTATTAGGATATAATTGAGATGAAAGTACTGCTAGATGGAAGTACTGTTAAAAAGAAGTACTTTTGGGATATAAATGAGATGGAAGTATTGTTAGATGGAAGTAATGTTAGGATATAAATGAGATGGAAGCACTCTTAGATGGAAGTACTGTTATGATATAAATGAGATGGAGGTACTGCTAGATGGAAGTACTCTTAGGATATAAATGAGATGGAAGCACACTTAGATGGAAGTACTGTTAGGATAAAAATGAGACGGAGGTACTGTTAGATGGAAGTACTATTAGGATATAAATGAGATGGATGCACTGTTAGGATACGAAAGAGATGGAAATACGGTTAGGATGTAAACCAGATGAAAGTACAGTTGGGGATATACATGAGATTGAAGTACTGTTAGATGGCAGTACTGTTAGGATATAAATGAGATGGAAGTACTGTTAGCTGGAAGTACTGTTAGATGGAAGTACTGTTAGGACAGAATTGAGATGGAAGTACCAATAGATAGAAGTACTGTTAGGATATAAATGAGATGGAAGTTCTGTTAGCTGGAAGTACTGTTAGGATACAAATGAGATGGACAGACTGTTAGATGGAGGTACTGTTAGATGTAAATGAGATTAAAGTACTGTTAGGATATACATTACATTGAAGTACTGTTAGGATACAAATGAGATGGAAGGACTGTTAGGTGGAAGTACTGCTAGATGGAAGTACTGATAGATGGAACTACTGATAGATGGAAGTACTGTTGGTCTTAAAATGAGATGGAGAACTCTAGCCCTAACCACCTAATACATGCTTCTAATACATCCTTAATACCATTTTTAAATCATGACTGGCCAAAGAAGATTTCTATTGATGGAATCGAACGCATTTCCAAAATCTATAAAGGCGGCATACCGTTTCCGATTATGAGAAAACTGCTTCTGAACAAGAGCCATTAAAGTAAACATGTGGTCAACAGACGAATACCCTTTTTTGAAACCAGCTTGGTGATCACCAGTAATGTCGTTTTCCTCAACCCACTCTTGCAATCTGCTGTTCATTATCATTCCAAATATGTTACTGCATATGTTTACTAGGACAAATACCCCTATCATTATTTGGATTATTAGCGTCCCCCTTTTTAAAGATGGGTGTGAAATATACCGGCATCAAACAGTTTATTAAAATATTTCAAGCAAAACTGCACAGCTTGGGCAGAACAGTGTTTAAACAGTACACCAATTAAGCCCTCGGGCGCTTTTACTCGTTTTTTTTTTTTTTTTTTTTTTTTTTTTTTGTTTGTTTCATTGCTAATAACACTTCTTCACTAATGGGACGGTTCATATAGACATCAGACTCATCTTCAAACCCTTCTTGATTTGGCTCATTGTCAGTGTTTATAACAAAGCTTGAAAATGTTGAAACCACACGTCAGTTGAAATGTTATTTCTAGGCTGTTTCCTTTTGGGCGATATCGTGTGAGCTACGGTCCAAAACTCCCTTTGTGAATTTATTGATGCTACTAACTTATCTATTAAAGATTTAGTATATTCATTCTCTTAAGTACATGCTTATACTCATCACGTCTGGCTTATTCCATACGCAGTTCTGTCAATGTCTTTTACTGTGCGACAACTTATTCTCAGTAACCTTCTACCATTTCTTTTATTAAGCACACAATCTTGGTCATACCAGTTCTTTGATTTCCTGTCGTGACCCTGCACACCTTTAATTCATACTTTCAGCACATTTCATGACACATTCAGTAAACATATTTAGTGCATCATTAATATCAACGTCTATCAAACTTCCGGCAATATCAATACTTTTACATGCGTTTTCATCACATAAGGTATTGCTAAGCAAAGAAGCGTATTCATCATTCCGGACACTTTATTTAGTAACATCGCCTTGACCTGTTTTGCTCATATCTACTAAGTTTCCACAGAGAAAAAGAACGTGAAGTGGTAAGGAAAATGATCAGAATCTATACGTTCTACACCCTATAACTCACAAACATCGCATAACACAGCAAAAAGTTCGTTTGACAATGTAAAACAGTCATTGACACTGCTCCCGTGATCAGAAAGATGTGTATAGCAACCTTTTAGTTCGCCCTTACAAATACCATAGATATGTAGCGTGGGACATATGTATGCAAATACCATTTAGGATATACAGGTTCAATGCACTGCACATATTCTATGATGATTTTCTGTAATTGTTTAAATTTGTATCTTCAGAGCATCGGTTAATGCTGAGAGACTGACTAGCATACCATGTATGAAAAACATAGAATCCGTGACTAGCATGCCATGTATGAAAAACATAGAACATGGAGATATATCACAAATCCTCTCATTTAAGTCACCGTTTAGAATGACACAAACATTTTGTTATCGGCAGGTCAAATAAACATTCTTCCAGTGAACTAATACCATTATCTGCATCGCACTGTACATAAAAGAGAAAGTCTCTGGGAGAATGTACGAGCAAACATACACAAAATACTTGTCTATTCCAAATAAGATTTTATCAATCAAGCAGACAGTTAAATTTGGATTATTTACCTCAACAGAGCTAACAAAGGGAATGAATTCATTTCTTATTAAACAAATTACACCTCCAGATCGTCTCCCTTGTCAAGGAAATCTAACTGCCGGCTTACAAAATATTTTAAAACCCAACAAACAGATCACCACGACATTCCTCTATAAATGTCTCAGTTAAACAAAGTCAGACTAACACAGAAATGAGTTTAAGATCGGAATCAACAAGTTTTGACATGAAACTATAACATTCCACGTTAAAAAAAAAAAAAAGCAAAAGCAAAAGATTTCTGTACAGTAGGAGAACCGTGCTGTTCGTGTATTCACACGTGGAAGCGGACGGCAACTCTGCCAAACACGTTTGCCCCGACGAACAGTGTTCACGTGCGACACTGCCACCAGTGACCGAGAGGTCTACCGGTGTTACGTCACTGTGGTTCCCATTTTCTGTACTGTATTTTTCATCATGTGGCCGGCCGGTTGCCTATCTCGATTCGTTCAAGTTGCCATGGGTGTCGAGATAGTGCTTTTTGCCATCGATGATTAAGTGGTCAAGAATCATAGAGGCCTTTTCCCCGTCGGCTTTTGCCTTCTTGAGATAGGGAGAGAGGCAACGCCTGCTTTCCCTGACACGAAAAGAGAAATCCTCTCCGACAAAGATGTTACTGCCCTTCAATGTTGCTTTGGCTTTAAGAATTCTGAGCTTGTCTCTGTACGATGAGCAGCAAGCTATGACAGGAGAGTTATCTTTTGCATTTAATCTGTGGACACGCTCAAACTCGTTTTCCAGTGTTACATCCAATTTGTCTGCAACCAGGTCAAGTAATTTCCCTTCACATTGTTCATTAGTCTCAGTTTGGTGTCTGGGGATACCATAAAAAAAAAAAAAAATTAATGCGCTTGGATCAACATTCTGAATCATCTGTTTTTCTTTCAAATTGCTCTACTTTAGCCAAAAGCTCAGAGTTTTCCTCTGCCAACTCCAAGTTTTCTTTTCCTCAAATTCCCCACCTCCTCACGCAGATTATCAAAAACCACAATGCATACCAGCAAACTGATCGTGAAGGTCCTTTTAGGCTATTTTCCATTTCAGCAAAATTACAGTCCAGCTTGTTCATCACGTCTGCTATGGTGGGTTGCTGGGGGTGGAAAACAGAGTCGTGTCTGCCCGGCGTCCAGAGAAGCCCCGGTCCTGTCCGTGCTGGTCCTCCGTCCTGTCGTGGCACACTGGCTGCCCGTCCTCGACTGCCGCACGCCGGTGGGTCCAGGGTTCCGCTCGACGTCGCCACAGCGAAGAAGCAAACTGCCCCAGAACACCAGCGTGTGGAGCAAGCCTAGGGTGACACCGGCAGTTCTGGTTCGCGGTGTCAGCATGGTGACCCGTTTTGCTGTTGTCTCTGTCACCCTTTTCAACATGAAGTTGATGTAAACTGGTAAAAAGGAGCCACAGGATGCCCCGAAGACGAGGGGAGCTGAAGGCATGGTGTCTTCAGTACTTAATGACGGAGGCACACAGGTCCTGCTCGGCTTCAGTCCTCCAACGTTGACAAAAACAAGGAGACAGTGTAAACAGCGATCCGCACGCTACAAGCCGCAGTTCACGACCCCCTCCCCCCCCCCCCCCCCCCCCCCCCCCCCGCCCCCCCCCCCCCCCCCCCCCCCCCCCCCCCCCCCGCCCTCCCCAAGATGAGAGACAGACAGAGAGAGAGAGAGAGAGAGAGTGTGTGTGTGTGAGTGAGAGGGGGGGACCCCCCCCCCCCCCCCCCCTCACACACACAGATTGATTGAATGAATTAATGAATGCATGAACGAATGCATACAAGAAAGAGAATGAGAGAGAGGGAGAGGGAAAGAGAGAGAATGAATGAATGAGTGAATGAATACATGAGGGGAGAGAGAGAGAGAGAGAGAGAGAGAGAGAGAGAGAGAGAGAGAGAGAGAGAGAGAGAGAGCAGAGCAGACTTGGTTTGGCTGTAGCATGCTGTGAACGCTGCTGTTGCTTGCAGGACACACGGTGACGGTGCCTCCCATCGCAGAGCTCAGTTTCCGGGCCCCCGACCCCCTGGCCGGCTCAGCCCCCTTCCTGAGGAATGTCACCAAACAGAAGGCCGCCGGCAAAGAACTGGAGAAGTAGGACATGCAGCAGTCACTTCACAGTCACATGCAGCCGTCATGTCACAGTCACACACAGCAGTCATGTCACAGTCACACACAGCAGTCATGTCACTGTCACACACAGCAGTCATGTCATGACTGTCACACGCAGCTGTCATTCCACTGTCACACACAGCAGTCATGTCACTGTGACACGCAGCTGTCATTCCACTGTCACACACAGCAGTCATGTCACAGTCACACGCAGCAGTCATGTCACTGTCACACACAGCAGCAGTCATTTCACAGTCACACACAGCAGTCATGTCACTGTCACACACAGCAGTCATGTCACAGTCACACGCAGCCGTCACTTCACAGTCACATGCGGCAGTCACTTCACAGTCACACGCGCAGTCACTTCACAGTCACACGCAGCAGTTCCTTCAAGGTCACACGCAGCAGTCATTTCACAGTCACATAGCCACTGAACGCGAGCAACCAAGCAAAAGCAAGCCAAACGAACGAAAGAAACGAACGAACAGGTCACAGTTACACAGTTACATGGGCATATATCATCAATAATTGCTCCACGGAGCTGAATAGAAAAAATATATAACAAACATTTTTCTTACATGCATGCATGCAAGTGGAGAGAGAGAGAGAGAGAGAGAGAGAGAGAGAGAGAGAGAGAGAGAGAGAGAGAGAGAGAGAGAGAGAGAGAGAGAGAGAGAGAGAGAATGAAATACATGGACTTTTTGTGTTTTAATTCCGATTACCAAATGGACAGCTACAGCCCAGGAGCATTGGTTTTGTCCACGAATCGTTGTCAACAATTAACAGAATTTATAAAAGCGTTGGACAGAAAACATTTCAGCTATTCTAAAATAACAATACCACAATGTGTGTAGCGTTGTTTCATTTTTTTTTTTCTTTTTGATCGATTGAAGGCCATGAAAGATACAGGCACTTGGTCGGCCTAAGACAAATAAAATCCAAATATACTATCACCTTGCCATAAGGAAAACAGGTGTTTGCTCGGTCTATGGCAATATAACAAAATCCAAATGAGCAATCACCTTCCATGTCCAAATGTTTTCGTTGTTCGTTTTGACACTGTGATCTGTTTTCAAGCACGATATTTGAAATGAGGTGAACGCTGAGTCTTTTAAATCAGATTTAGCAAGTGAGAGGTTTAAACGAATTGTTGTCAATCGGATATGCGCATAGCTACATCTACCTGAAATAACGTCTACAGTCCAGGGGCTAGCGATGTGCTGCCCAGAGTCACAGATGAGGTGCCTTCCTTTCCTGGCTTTTGGAGAGAGAGGCCAAGCCCCCAAAGGAGTGTAGATCAGGAACGACAACTCTCCAGTGTACTGGGCTGCCCTTTTTTGCCTCTTCTAGTTGCCTCCCTTCTTCTTCAGCTATACCTCAGTGTCTGTACCCCAGCTGTTTCTAGGCTGGCCCCTCTTCTTTTCCACTGTTTCCCTGTCAGTGCTTTGACAGATGCGATGAGAATGTTTGCTTCCGAAGGGCGTGCTCCATCCAGAAAGAGGAGAGAGCTCTCTGGTCTCTGTCAGTCTTGGTGGATATAATAATAATAATAATAATAATAATAACGTACATTTATAGAGCGCCCTTTCTTACTAGAGCTCACAGCGCTTTACAATAATCAACTATAAACATGTAACTCATTTACACAACGGGCTGCCTACTGGGTAGTGCCGACTGAAGAGCTGCCAGCTGGCGCTTCATTCGGTCGTTTCCCGTGTCATCCAGTCAGTATCGTTCAATGTCGATCACTCATTTTCCTTACTTCCTTCATTCTTTCCATTTCTCTCACTCAGGGTGCATGCTATGTGTAACGTGTCATCCATACCAACGGCCAAACTGGCCTTCTCTCCGAATGTTGGTGATGGGATTTGACGTGTGTGCAAGATGTTATGCGTGCGTTCACACACGGAACCTCGCTTTATAGTCTCATTCGAAGGGCTGTATGGGAAATGGAGTCAGAACCAATGTTAACTCCGAGGGAAAAATCCCCCTGTACCGAAACGCCCCGGCGGAGGTTCGAACCCGCAACCCCAAGATTGCGAGTCAGGCGCTCTACCAACTGAGCTATTCCGGCTCCCAATCATGTTCCATCCAGAAAGAGGAGAGAACTCTCTGTCAGTCTTGGTGGATATGTTCTAATCGGGGAATCAAATGACATTTACTTTTTAGTTGTTAGACGGGCTGATTTCACCTCGGCAACGCGTACAGTGTCGCCATGTTTTCAGCGGGCGAAGATGGGCTGAAATAATGTGGCGGTGTGGCTGTGCTGTGTGCAGACGCCTGTTGCACGGACACCCCCAGTTTCACTGCAGACAAAATCTGCTGATCCAAAACAGCAAGGAGGGACGCAGGCACTCCTGCGGGGACAAGAAGTTTGAAGTGAAAGCCCCCTGCTTGGTCTACTCCTTCGGGTAACCGAGAGCTCGTTCTCACACACCAAGAGTTCCCATCGAAGGACTGTAGATAGAGGAGAGCAAGTGTGTGTGTGCGTGTGTGTGTGTGTGTGTGTGTGTGTGTGTGTGTGTGTCTGTGTGTGTGTGTGTGCGCGCGCGCGCGCGCGCGCGTGCGCGCGCGTGTGCGTGTGTGTGATGATGTTTGTAATTGCTTTCAAATAATTTCATGATAGATCATGCGGCGATATGATGATGTGATAGAGAAAAGGTTGACACTACAGAGAGAGAGAGAGAAAGACAGAGAGAGAGAGAGAGAGAGAGAGAGAGAGAGAGAGAGAGAGAGAGAGAGAATGAAATACACGTTTCTTGTTTTCATGTGTTTTATTTTAATTCAGACTACCAAATGGGCATTAACAGCCTAGGAACATTGTTTTTTGTCCACGAATCGTTGTCAACAATTAGCAGTATTTATAAAAGCGTTGGGCAGAACACACTTCAGCTATTCTAAAATAACAATACCAGAATGTGTTTAGCGTTGCTTTTTTTTTTTTTCTTGTAATAGATTGAGGACCATAAAAGACACAGGTGTTTGGTCGGCTAAGATAAATAGCAAAATCCAAATGAACTATCGCCTTCCATGTCATCACATGACCATGCGACAAAATAATGTGATAGAGACAAGGTTGACATGAGACAGAGAGAGAGAGAGAGAGAGAGAGAGAGAGAGAGAGAGAGAGAGAGAGAGAGAGAGACAGACAGACAGACAGACAGACAGACAGAGATAATTCTATTTTACTGACATGATAATAATGGCATTACCAATGTTCTGCTGTCTGTGGC
>JADBJO010005711.1:102015-104515 GCA_016801955.1 Conus betulinus | reverse complement strand
CATTTGATTCGAAATGGCACCACAGATCGACCCCGACAAATCAGTGGAGCCTGGATCTTCATTTGATCCGGAATGGCACCACAGATCGGCTCAACAAATCACAGCCTGGATCTTCATTTGATCCGAAATGGCACCACAGATCGGCACCGACAAATCAGTGGAGCCTGGATCTTCACTTGATCCGGAATGCACCACAGATCGGCTCAACAAATCACAGCCTGGATCTTCATTTGATCCGAAATGGCACCACAGATCGGTACCAACAAATCACAGCCTGGATCTTCATTGGATCCGAAATGCCCACCACAGATCGGCACCGACAAATCAGTGATGTCGTTTTGGGAACCAGAATGGGAGCTTCCAGTACCTGTCTTTTTATGGCACACGTGGATCTCTCTGCCTACTACGTCCTTCCAGAGGTCCGCAGCTCTGCAACAGGCACATCAATGACAGGCTGGGAGCCACATCCACGTTAGAGCAAGACCTCCTGAATGTCATCAGTTCTGTTCAGACCTTTAAGCCATCCATCAAATCTACATACACACAGTTTCCCAGTCAGACACATTCTGACACATCTCCGTCCACTCAAAGGGATTTCTCACAACTCAGTTTTCTACAAATCCAACGATGCATGTTCACACACCTGGACTACACACCTTTCCACCAAACACAGTCATGCATGCTCTAAGTTCCTTTGCCTGCGCGGACTTTACTCTGACAAAGGTTCCTCACTACAAGCTGAACACGACCACCACACGCCTAAGTCACCTAGCACCTTTCCCTACTGAAGCCCCCAGCTGTAAACTCTGTCCTGTCACCAGACCAGACACCATCCCACATGGCACAAAAAAAAAACCTCAAAAAAAAACCCCCATAGTACTCAATGTCAGAGCCCTAGCAGTCTGGATGTCAATGTCGGGCACTTCGGCAATCCCAAAGTGACAAATTTGAGCGTGCTATGCAGGCAACCCAACTTCATGTCAGAGTGGGGACCTGAGCCCATTTGGTATCAACATCCCATAATAGTATGAGCCTTCTAACCCCCACACCAGCGTGCAGTACTGTCTCTACAGACACACTGCCATATTATTCATTTTGTACCTCATGTAGGCTACATGTTACTCCTAGTTTCTTTACTCTTCTTACTGTATTATTTTCATTTTGTTAATCAATCTATTCTTTACTTACTTGTCTGTCCACCCCTCTTCTTGATCTGGTTTTCTTTCCAAATCGTATACTTCTTCTTTTAGATACATCCATATTTTTTCTTTGCATACTTACTCTTCTATATACTTCCATATATTTCTTTGCATATTCTTCTTCTAGATACATCCATATTAATTCTTTGCATACTTCCTCTTTTACATACAATTATTTCTTTTTCCCTTTTTTTCGCGTTTTCTTTTTTTTTCTTTTTTTTTTTTTTCTTCTACTTCGTATTTTCAATAGTACTACTAATGTGTGTATTCCTCTTCTTCTCTTTCAATAGCACTGTTAGCTTTTCATTCATTGATCATTTCTATTCCTTTTATCATCATCATCATCATCATCATCATCATCATCATCGTCGTCGTCATTCGTCATCAACAACACTCTGTTGTTGTTGTTGTTGTTATTATCATCATCATATCATTATTATTATTATTATTATCATCATCATCATCATCATTTATCAACATCATCATCATCATCATTATCATCATTAATGTTATATAACGGTCTTAATTCCTATTTGGATTTTCTACATTTAGTGCATTTCTGTATCATTTTCTTGAATATGATCTGACTTTCCCTTTTACTATAACAGTGTCATTTTATTATCATTATTTTCATAGTTATGATTACTGCCATTTGTGTATTTTTTTTTAGTTGTTTTTTTTTTTTTTAAATATCTTACCATATTTCCGTTTTCTATATCATTATTATCAATGTGATTATTACTATGATATGAAGATGATGATGCTGGTGCTGCTGCTGCTGATGATGATTGCTATCATAACAAATCATTGTAAATAATTCTTTTCATGCTCTTTCTTCTTCTTCTTTCTTCTTCTTTCTTCTTCTTCTCGTTCTTCTTGCTATCGTGACTACAATTACTTTATCATCATTTTCACTATTTTAATTACATGATTAGATGTTGCATTATTATTATTATTATTATTATTATTATTATTATTATTATTATTATTATTATTATTATTATTACGTTATGTTATTATATTATGCTGCTCATTATTTATTATTTGTATTATTTTATCCCTCCGTTATTATTACCGTTTCAGCTGTTGCTGCCCAAAATCTGCTGCTGCTGCTGTTATTGTTTGTATTCTCCCTTCACCCTCCCATTCCATTCCATTCCATTTTCAGCTGTTCCCCCTCTTTCCATGTTTTTCGCGCCCTGATGGAAGTGACTGTCCCTTCGCTCTTTCCATTGTTTTTCATTCCATCTGTCCTGCCCGAAGTGACGTCCCTTAGCTCTTTCCATTGTTTTTCATTGCAT
>JADBJO010005711.1:92015-94515 GCA_016801955.1 Conus betulinus | reverse complement strand
AGGGTCATACTTTATATTTAGATCAGGGACATGCTTTATATCCAGATCAAGGACATGCTTTATATCCAGGTCAGAGACATGCTTTATATCCAGATCAGGGACATGCTTTATATCCAGATAAGGGACATGATTTATAGCCTGATCAGGGACACGCTTTATATCGAGATCAGGGACATACTTTATATCCAGGACATTAGGGACATGCTTTATATCCAGGAGATCATTGACTTGCTTTATATCCAGGAGATCAGGGGCATGCTTTATATCCAGGCGATCATCGACATGCTACATATCCAGATCATGGACTTGCTTTATATCCAGGAGATCATGGACATGCTTTATATCAATGAGATCAGGGACATGCTTTATATCAATGAGATCATGGAATGCTTTCTATCAATGAGATCAGGGACATGCTTTATATCAATGCGATCAGGGACATGGTTTTCTATCAATGAGATCAGGGACATGCTTTATATCCCAATCAGAGACATACTTTATATCCCAGATAAGGGACACACTTTATATCAATGAGATCAGGAAGATACTTTTATATCAATGAGATCATGGAATGCTTCCTATCAATGAGATCAGGGACATGTTTTTTATCAATGAGATCAGGGGCATGCTTTATATCAATGAGATATACAGAGGACACAGTCTGTTCGATATCAAAGTGTTGTTTCGTCTTCCAGAGTCATTTTCAACTGGCGCACCCCAGGGTACCGTTTTATCACCAGTGTTTTTTACTCTGTACACAAATGATTGTTCAGGAAGTGATTCAACTTTGTACATTAAATATTCAGATGACTCAGCACTTGTGGATCTTTCCAACTCTGATTCTGTTTACTTCAAGGAGGTTCAAAGATTTGTTGACTGGTGCGATCATAACTATCTTGATCTGAATGTAACAAAAAACGAAAGAAATGTTGATTGATTTTAGAAAGAATCCAAAAGCTGTACCACCACTTTTTATCAAAGGTGCTGAAGTAGAACGTGTTGAATCATACTAATATTTAGGAACTTTTATAGATAATAAGCTGAATTTTAAATCCCATGTTGAGTATGTCCACAAAAAATGGCAAAACCCAGATTATATTGTCTTCGCAAGCTGCGATCATTTCATGTGAATACTGACATTCTTCGGACATTTTATTCATGCTTCTTGGAATCTGTTCTAACTTTCTCTATTTATGTGTTGGTATGGTGGGTTGACTGTGAGAGCAGAAATGTGCTTGAGAAAGTGGTGAACGTGGGAGGAAAAATCGTTGGTGAGAGCCAAAAAGTCTGAGTGAGCTGTACAGGTGCCGTGTTGTTTGTAAAGCGAAGAAGATTACGTGTGACCAGACCCACGTTCTTGCAAATCAGTATGACCTTCTTCAGTCAGGACGAAGATATCGATCGGTTAAATGCAGAGTGTCAGATTTAAACAAAGTTTTATTCCCCTGTCCATTGATTTCATGAACCGAGAAGATGTTTAATTGAAATTCAAATTCCTCTATATGAATGTATGTCATGTCATATGTGAGAAAATGGGTAATGTGGGTAAATTATTGTTTATTTGCTGTGAATGTGTGTGACCACAAATTAATTTCTCAAATTGAGATAATAAAGTTTACTTGACTTGACTTGACTTGACTTGAGATCAGGGACATGCTTTATATCAATGAGATCAGGGACATGCTTTATATCAATGAGATCAGGGACATGCTTTATATCCCGATCAGAGACATACTTTATATCCAGATAAGGGACACATTTTATATCTAGGAGATCAGGGACATACTTTAGATCAAGGAGATCATGGAATACTTTATATCCAGGAGATCAGGGACATACTTTAGATCAAGGAGATCAGGGACATACTTTATATCAAGGAGATCATGGACATACTTATATCCAGGAGATCAGGGACATACTTTATATTGATGAGATCAGGAACATACTTTAGATCAATGAAATCAGGGACATGCTTTATATCAAGAAGATCAGGGACATGCTTCATATCAATGAGATCAGGGACATGCTTTCTATCAATGAGATCAGGGACATGCTTTCTGTCAATGAGATCAGGGACATACTTATATCAATGAGACCAGGGACATACTTTAGATCAACGAGATCAGAGACATGCTTTATAATCAGAACATCAGGGTAGTGCTTTTTATCCAGGACATCAGAGACAGGATCTCTATCCAGGAGATTCACGACATACCCCGCCATTTTGTTTTGTTGATCATCGTTGCAGAGTTGTTCACGCGGACTTTGTTCACCTTGGTTTCAGTCTGTAACGTGGGGCAGCTGTTCTATTTATAGTCTCTTATATGGAGAACGTCCATGTCAGCAAGTTCATATTGACCACACCAAATGCGGTGTATTTTCTGTCTTCTCTTGAAGCGTCTGTGTGTCTACTCGTTCCGCTTTCTGTGGAAATCGTCAGCATTGATGCCGGGTCGGCCGAGTTGGTGTTCACAGTTCTGAACGCAGTTCCATGTGGTTC
>JADBJO010005711.1:67015-87015 GCA_016801955.1 Conus betulinus | reverse complement strand
TCTCTTCTATTTGTTGCCATCTAGATGGCATTATTCCCGTACCGGTTACTGTGAGGTAACCGGACAGTGCGCAGAAAGATTATATGAAAACAGTAACATAAACATATCAATTATATTTCAAACTCATAATCATAGATGACTAAGATTGAGGGAAGGAAAACGGGGAGAAAAACCCCTTACAGAGCATCACCCCTCCCACACACATCCACCAACCTTCCAATAATTTATCAGCATAATTTTAGTCTTTTTTTTTCTTCTCTACCCCCCGCCCCTCCCCCTTTTCCCTTCTCTTCTTTAACATTGCACAATTCAACTCGCGTGAAAGAAAAACAAACATAGAATGTCAATGTTCATATTCAGTGGGAAATGGTAAACAATATAAATCGTAACAAAAGAACAAAAGAAAAAATAATAGGGAAAAAAGGATTCCTTCCTTCTCAGCTAACCACACACACACACACACGCGCGCGCGCGCGCGCGCGCGCACACACACACACACACACACACACACACACACACACACACACACACACACACACACACATTTATTTTTCTATGTCTGCAGATACGTCAAAAACTCCCTCTCTTTCATTTTCCACTTCCACCCCATATCCCCATAATTTCAATTGTCCTGTAATACTAACAAGGCTAACATTCATGTTTTGTTACGTGGCACATATTATAGTAGTAAAACAGTGAAAGAGAATATCTGTTAGGTTACAGTGATTTGAATGGAGTAATAGTTTCCATCTAAGGGCCCTTGTTTTTGTTCATGTAGCAGAAGTAATGTTTTCAGTGCTGGGTTATCTAGTCCTTTATACAAAAACAGGCACACTATAACATAAAGAAAAAAGTAACATCAAGGAACACTTAATCATTAAGTAACACTGAATATAGTAACTTAAAAAAAAAAAATCAAACTCAGAATGGCGCATTTCTGAACTATGCTTATATTTTTTCGGTGCGATAGTTGTATTTGAGTTCTCTACAAAAAGTTGTCACGGTTGGTTGGTCTAATTTTATCAATCCAACATTTTTAGATAAAGAATTTGCCCATAAGATAATGATAAACAGAATTTCATCGATTTTGGTTTTTCCGTCTGTTCCAAACAAAATTAATTTAACGTTAAAGGATAATCTTTCACAAACATGACATTTTGTTTTCATAGATGATTATTTCTAATTCCATCGATAAATGATGTGCGAAGTCACAGTTCCAGAGATAGTGGTAGATCGAATCTAATTCGTCATTACAAAAACTACATTTACTGCTCACGACTAGGCCCATTTTCTTTAATATATTATTTTTAACCAATATTCTGTAGCAAATTCTAATCTGTAACCATTTTAATTTTACTTCTTTTATTTACTAATCAATCTTAGAACGACTTGCCAGTCTACCACAGAATTTAACTTTCTTTGCCAATTAAATAAGTGGTTTGATATTACCGACAAGTGTTTTTTTCCAACCAGTATATTATAGTATGGTTCTGAGCCTTTTATGATACTGCTTATCGTTTTAATCGCTTTCGGATCCTGGTTACTGTCATTGTTTTGAACAGTTATATTTCTTTTTCTAATATATTCTTTCTTCGTTTGAATGGAACTTAGATAGTGTAAGTAATTTATTCTCAATTCCATTTCTGGCAAAATTCATCATAATTCAAAAAGCTTCCATTATCACCAACAATATTTTTTTTTACTAAGAACACATTCTTGGCAGTCCATGTTGTGAAACAAAAATCATTATTGCTGATTTTAAATTTTTTGTTGTGAAATATAGGTTCTGATAAAATCTTCTCTTCGTTATCTAAATCTATGTGGCTGGTGAATTTTTCGTAGGCTAAAAATGCATCTTTCCAGAAGTAGTTGCATTACTCTTTATAAACTTTTTAGACCCGTAGCAACGTATTTAGTTTATTTCTGGGCACAATGTTTCGAGTATGTGTTTCCATTTTGAAGTTCCTGAAAGCAGCCTTCTCAACCATGACAACTTCAGTGCATGCACAAAGGCTTGTATGTCAGGTATTCCTATTCCTCCTTGCTCAACATTTTGCACTAAATATTGTCGCCTTATTTTGTCTGTTTTGCCATCCCACACAAATCCGAAGCACATTTTTTTTTGCAGTTGTTTCAACGCATTTTCCGGTGGGTTAGGGAGCAGAATCCATAAGAAGATTCATTTTGAAAGAATCAAAGACTTGAGTACCGCAACCCTACCCAAAGGTGTACATGTTCCTTATGCCCAAATTTGAATCAAAGTCTTAACTTCAGCAAAATTATCTTTTACATAAATCTCGGTTAAATTTGTTATCTGGTTTGAAAATCAGAGTTCCAGAATTTTATATTTTGGGGGATTCCATTGCATGTTTGTGGTACAAAATGTTTTTCTGCTGAATTTTTCCTGTTTCCGAGCCAAACATTTGTAGTTTTCTCAAAATTTAGTTTTAGGCCAGATATATTTTCAAACCCATTTAACCTTTCGAACAGTTTTCCGTAAGATGCTCTGTCTCCTTCTAAAGTGAAAGTGGTGTCATCAGCAAACTGATATACTTTAAATTCGGTGTCTGATGTTTTTATTCCCATGATATTTTCATCTTTACGAATTTTGCATGCCAGGATTTCGGCACACAGTATAAAAAGATACGGAGATATGGGGTCACCCTGATGACATCCTCTCTGTATTTCAAGATGTCTTGACATCTTCCATTTACTATAACATAAAACCTGATATCGTTATAAAACGCCGATACCCATTTACATATGTCATCTCCAAACCCAAATTTGTTTAATACTTTTTTTCAAGAAATTCCATCTACTGAGTCGAAAGCTTTTTCAAAATCAATTAATACAAGTAATCCGGGCAAGTTCCTTATTTCTAAATAATGCATCATGTCGTATAAAGTTCTTAAACTGTCTCCAGTAGATCTTCCTGGTACGAAGCCTGTCTGATCTTCATTTATAATTTTCGGTAGTATGGTTTTTATGCGGTTTGCGATGCATGCTGATCCAATTTTGTATGTCACATTTAATAGTATAATTGGTCGCCAATTCTTCAAATATTCCCTTGGTTAATCACCTTTCGGTAAACATATTATTATGCCTTCCCGCTGCGTTATAGACATTTTCCCGTTATAAAAACCTTCATTGATGGAGCGAACTACTTAATCCTCTATCTGTTGCCAAAATAACTTGAAAAAATTAACTGTCATGCCGTCCGATCCTGGGCTTTTATCATTCTTCATATTTTCTATTGACTGTGCTGCTTCTTTCTTAGTTATAATTCCTTCCAATTTGTCAGCTTCTTCTTTTTTAATTTTGGTAAAGCTGTGACATAGTCATTTAGATTAACATCCTGAGTTCTTTCTTCGTAAAGTTTTTCATAAAATGATGTGGTTTCATCTAACATTTCTTTTGTTTCTAACAAAACGCGTCCTTTGTTTGTTACTAATTTCGACATTTGTTTGCTGACAAAATGTCTTTTCTCCAGAGAGCAGAAATATATCGTTACTTTTTCTCCTTGCGATGCCCACCTTGTTTTTTATTTGATAATAATAATTCCTTCCATTTTTAGCTTTTCTTAGATCTTCCATTTTTTTTCTTTTTTCTCCTCTAAACAAACTCTATCACTGTCACTTTTCTTTTGCTTTGCTTCCAAGTATTGTATCTCTTTTTCTCTAGATTGTCTTCCTTCACACTTTGCTATCTTTTCTTCTTGATAGAATATGCTATGGTTTTCGCTCTTATTTCCATTAAAAGGGTTTCAAAGAATAACTGGTCTGTTACACTCAATTGAACTTCATGATTGGGGACAAATTTTTCTCTTGCATAAACTAAAACCGCGTATTGTTGTTTTACAATATGTGTAGTTTCCTTAACAAGTTCAACATATTTCTTTTTTATCTCTTAAAAGCGAGGAATTCCATTTCCAGTAAGTTTTTAATCGTTCTTCTTTTTTAAATGTGATTTTTATTGTTATAAGAGAGTGATCACTTCGATAACCATACAGAATGCCAGCATTCTTATATTGGAAAGACATGATTCAGAGACCAGAAAAAAAAAATTCTAAACGGCTTTGTTGAAAGGGATTTAATCGTCTCCAAGTGAAGCCAAGAATTTCTGGCTTATATTCTCTCCATATGTCTACTGATTCTAAATCTGACATAATTTCGAATACCTTTTCTTGTGCTTTAACATTATTGACGTGTTTGTAGTTGCAACAGTCTTAATTAGGATTCAACACAAGATTCCAGTCTCCAGCAATAATGATATTCGGTACATGCAACTCTTCGATTTGGTTCTGCAAATTAGAGAAAAAAAAAGTTGGATCATCCCTGTTTGGTCCGTATATGTTTACCAATCCTATTTGTTTTCCCACAGTGTTTATTACTAAGATGTTGTAGTTACCCCCACAGTCTTTGATTTTTTTTTCTATCTTGAATTCGAAATTGTTGTTTACAAAAATAGCTACACCTCTAGACCTGCTATTGTTTGACAAAAAAATGCACTCGTACCCCCATTCTGCTCTAATCTGGCCTTCTAATTTTGACGAAAAATGTGTATCTTGAAGAAAGTATACGGAGTATTGTTTTTGCCTTAAGTATTGAAAAACGTCTCTCCTTTTTCTAAAATCGGCTAGGCCCTGGCAGTTAAGTGATGACAACATTAAGCTACTCATTGCATTTTATCAGTCCTATACGGTGAAAAGCTCCTTTTAATTTAACATTAATAGTGTTTTTGTACCACTTACATTTTTCCCAGATAAGCAGTATATAGTTTGTTGGCTTATCAGCCCAGTTCTTCATGTTTTGATCATCTCTTACATTCATCTTGTAGCACACGCACACACTCTTTCTGTCTTTTGTGTTTACAAACATTCGCTCGCACGGACATGTTAACTACGTTTTGTATCTTTAAGGTAAGTAGTCGACGTGTGTTAACTGCTGACTATTTTTTTTTCTGGCATGGAATAACATTACTAACATTCACCACGATATCCAGCTATGTGTTGAACATATCCACCAAACAGAGTATGTATCCATAAAATCAATATCAAAAATAGTAGTGATAATGACAACACCACCACCACCAGCAACGACAATAACACTAATTGTTATCGTCATCATCATGATCATCACCACCACCATCACCACCACCACCACCACCATCCTGATCTTCATCAACATCATCGTCACCCTCACTGACACCTTCATAGTAATATCCAAGGACAAATGGCACACTATAAAAAATAACAGTATCAAAAACGTGATCAATGTCGTTGAAAGAAAAACTTATCAACATCGACTTCAAAGTGTCAAAACAGGATTGAATATCTGTACTTGTTCTTCTCGTCCACACTCTATGTGTGTGCGCGCGCGCGCGCGTGTGAGTGTGTGTGTGTGTGTGTGTGTGTGTGTGTGTGTGTGTGTGTGTGTGTGTGTGTGTGTGTGTGTGCGAGTGTGCGCGCGCGTGCGTGCACTCTCTTCTATTTGTTGCCATCTCGATAGCATTATTCCCGTACCGGTTACTGTGAGGGCGCCAGCCAACGCTGGACACGATCTCCCCTATGTCCACGACTTGGATACACAGTCACTGCCATTGAAAATGGCCACGACTTGGACACACAATCACTGCCATAGACAATGGCCAGTAGTTGGACACACCATCACTGCCATAGACAATGGCCACGACTTGGACACTCAACCACTGCCATAGACAATGGCCACGACTTGGACACACAGTCACTCTCATAGACAATGGCCACGACTTGAACACACAATCACTGCCATAGACAATGGCCACGACTTGGACACTCAATCACTGCCATAGACAATGGCCACAACTTGGACACACAATCACTGCCATAGACAATGGCCACAACTTGGACACACAATCACTGCCATAGACAATGGCCACGACGACTTGGACACACAATCACTGCCATAGACAATGGCCACAACTTGGACACACAATCACTGCCATAGACAATGGCCACGACTTGGACACACAATCACTGCCATAGACAATGGCCACAACTTGGACACACAATCACTGCCCTAGACAATGGCCACGACTTGGACACACAATCACTGCCATAGACAATGGCCACAACTTGGACACACACAATCACTGCCATAGACAATGGCCACAACTTGGACACACAATCACTGCCATAGACAATGGCCACAACTTGGACACACAATCACTGCCCTAGACAATGGCCACGACTTGGACACACAATCACTGGCATAAACAATGGTCACAACTTGGACACACAATCACTGCCCTAGACAATGGCCACGACTTGGACACACAATCACTGCCCTAGACAATGGCCACGACTTGGACACTGCCCTAGACAATGGCCACGACTTGGACACTGCTATAGTCATACAATGGCCACGACTTGGACACTGCCATAGACAATGACCACGATTTGGACACTGCCATAGACAATGACCACGACTTGGACACTGCCATAGTCAATGGCCACGACGCGGACACTGCCATAGACAATGACCACTATGTGGACACACAATCACTGCCATAGGCAATGGCCACGACTTGCACTGCCCTAGACAATGGCCACGATTTGAACAATCACTGCCATAGACAATGGCCACAACTTGGACACACCATCACTGTCATAGACAATGGCCACGACTTGGACATACACTCACTGCCATAGACAATGACCACGACTTGGACACACAATCGCTGCCATAGACAATGGCCACGACTTGGACACACACTCACTGCCATAGACAATGGGCACGACTTGGACACACAGTCGCTGCCATAGACAATGGCCACGACTTGGACACACACTCACTGCCATAGACGAGGAGAGGACATTGAAATGGAGGTCACTATCATCGAGGTGCATGAAGGGCCACAAAAATTCAGACTTATTTAAAGTGACATCCACATGTAATCTAAAGTTTTGGCATTTTCTCAGTTATAATAGTACCGGTTTGTCTCACAGATAGCGTAAAACAACAGAATCTTAAATGTTGCAACCCTTGCACTGAACTGCTAAATGAAGGAAGTGTATATGTCTACCCTCTAAAAATGCAGGCAAGGACGGCAATTTAAGGATGACCACAGAAAATGTTGTTTTAAAACAAGTTCCACCCCCGAAGTGTCATATTTTGAATATCAGAAGAATGTTCAATCTAAAACACCATTCAAAAATGATAACACTTTGGTTTCAAATGAAAGAAAAACACCCAAAAATGGGATACAGGTAAGGTATGTACTCTAAAATGTGACATGTCCTTAATCTTGATTTGACAGATTTGGCCAATAGACAGCTTAACATAATCTCAAAGCTCGACGAGTCAGCGCAACCAAGCGAGAATCAAACACAAACACAGAAAACAACTAAAGAGTGAATACTTTTCATCATTGTATCCTCTGCTGTCACCTTCCTTCCAGAAGTCGACCTCCCCCAATCTCTTGGCTTTCTCACTGTACAAATGGATTAAATGGCTGTTGGGTTGAACAGAATCGCACTCAAAAGTGAAAAGAACAAAAGACCCCTTGTCAATATGACAACAATGAAGGAAACATCACAAGAGCGTTAGGGGGTAGAAGATGCGAAAGAAACAATACTACAACTGAACCAATCGTTCAACCCCTTTGGTGGACAGCTGAAGATAGCAAAAGAAGCTTAATGGCAACGATTTTGTGGGTCACTTACTTACGACACATCACTCGCGCTCAGTTCTGGTAGTTTTATCATCGCTTGGGAAAAAAACAAAAAAAAACAAAAACAGTGCAACACACAGTGCAAACGCCACCCCAGATACGCTAGATGCTGATGGGACCACAAAACTCAAGACAAATGTGGAGAAAGGGTCGGCCCTACTGAAAAAGTTTTGTGGAACAGAGTGATCAAAGAAAACTGGGAGAAAAAGAAAGAAATATTTGTGCAAGTTAAATCAACACCCAGCTCAGACTGGCATTGAAGGCTGCCTCTGTCAAGGTATGGTGCCACGTAGCTGGGATCCATCAGTGACGACGAACCACAGCCCTCTCATGGGCGGCAAGGACAACCTCAGCACCGTCCTGACTACAGCCTGAGTGGAAAGAGGATGCCATCAACATGGCACGTGACATCAGGGCTCCTGGGTGAACCACGACACTCGCTCTCCCTGGATGGAGTGAGGAGATGAGGAGAAGAGAGACGGTCGATGAGAGAGCGAGAGGAGAGAGATGTGCGATGGTATTAACCCATATAAATGAATTGGTTAAACCACGACACTCGTCAACCTGGATCCAGGATACGACGAGGCTCTTCCGTCCGTGATCGACTACTTCCTTTGTTTCGTCACGATCCCAGCATGTTTGCGTCAGATACAGTGGTACTCGCTTGTTCCTTCATCATGCGTGGTAAACAGAAATGTTAAGTAAAACCGGACACATGCGGTACGGGGTTGGGATTCAGTGTGGGTCTAATATCAACAGAGTCACTTGTAACAATACAGCTGAAAGAATGGAATATACTGGAATAAGATACATATTATATATCATACTACCGTATTATACGTATATATATATATTTTGTTTTTTTTTGATTTTTTTTTTTATATTCAGAGAGCATGTTAAAGAGGTAGAGAGTGAAGTATTGAGACCGCTGATTTGCTGGATAGCAAACACAAGTGGCGAGTGTCAACAGATCAGTCCATTCGAGCATGGCGATCTATAGATCTGTCTTGGAGACGGATCACGATGGGTTCTCGCAGGCAGCTAGATCAGGTTTGCTAGATTATGTGGTATGTTTCACCATTTTCTATTTAAAGTTCTTTTCAAAAGTCCACTATGTGCTAGATGCACACATTACACAATATAAGGACCCCCACCACTAAGAAACCCTGGTTTAACTCGTTTTACCCCAGTATTATATTGTATATATATATATTATATATATTTAGATATACTATATATATACTATATTATAGTCTATGCAGAGATCTGTACGATAGATTGTAGACGCTTGCATTGACCTAAGTACGTCTGACTCTAGATTTTTCATAGGAGAGCAGTTTTTCAGCAACCCATATTCCTACGCCGCACTGCTCTCCCTGAATGAGTTGTCTACCCAGCGCAGGCATACTTGGGCGTGCGTGATATAAATAGAAGCTGCCCTTGGAGTGGGATTACGATAGGTTCTCTCAGGCAGCTAGTGAAGGTTCTACACTTATTATAAAGGCAAACTAGACACCCTAACCTTTCCCCCCCCTGGCATTTCTTCTAATTTTGATTTTTTGTCTAAAAGTCCCCGTAACTGTGCTAAAGTCCGATGATTCATGGACTGATAGGATTGACGACCTGCATGGTTTTCCCCCATGCAGAAGGGGAACGGTGTTAACTATATATGATATATTTCCCTGATTTTCATATATGAGATATATTTAATATTTATCGTTCCTATGATTCCTATATATAGATATATCATATATCATGTTGAGGCTTTTATACTGTTACATAAGGATTTCAGTTTTTCAGCAAACTTACTTACCTACCGGCACTTTCTTTATCGAAAGTATGGCAGTAATCTTGGTTATAGATCCCTATACGCAGCGGATAATTTGGGGCTTGCTGTTGAAATCATGGTTTTTGGACCTTGATGGTGAGTAATTATCAGTTACAGATCATGTAGATCTGTATTGGTATCTCAGTCTACCACCCTATGCAAAGGAATTGCACAGACAATGTCCTCTATTCCCATGTTTGCAGTATCCGTCTGCATGATGATTTTGATGCCAGAAATTCGGACGTCTTTACAATGGTCCATATACGACCAGTAGGCCACGTATCTGATTGATTTCCTGTCTTCAGGATTGGAAGTTACCATCGCCACGGCTATCCAGTATCCGACAGCAGGTTCGAGAGATCGTTAACTATTTATGAGTATTGCAGTTTCCCAGCTGAATTTTTCAATTCCCAGTGGGTAGATCTCAGTCATCTTACATTGATCGTACACCACATTCCGTGCACTCTTATATATAATTTTATTACTATATTTAGCTATTTATATATATAGTATATATATATATATATGCTGCTACATATATATGCTTCTATATATAGATATATATATACAGTATCTGCATATATCTAGGTCTGATCAATCCCGTAGTCTCCGAGCAATTGCAGGTATCAAGTCTACAAGTCCTTAGTCCCGATTTGCAAAGATTTGAACTCGCTATCTCAGTCTAATCATTATCCCCTATAAGATCCTAGTACAATGAGGGGAGTATTATGAGTATACATATCCTTATAACCTGCAGGAATTGCAGCAACCCTTCAAGGCAGGTCTACATGTATCCTCCTGATCCTAGGCCTATCGCCGTATACTCAGTTCGCATAATCCCTATCACCATGACCCAGGTGCGAGCTATTGTATTCAGTCCGACATATCCCACACCCCAGTCATATTCTGTGCAGTTATCTCAGTCTTAACAATAATCCTATGCACCCCCAATTATGCTAGGATTATGCTAAGTAAATGGAACCAATACACCTATATACATTCCCAGCTTAACAGTATCTCAGCCTATATATCCCTAATTCCGTATTGCGGGTCTCAGTATACATATCCCTATACACCAGGTTGTCAAATCAGTAGACCATAGTCTACATACTAAATACACACACCAGTACCTACACATAATAGATACGATATCTAATGCATTGCTATATACTCGTCTATATATCCCTATCATCCCATGGAATTATCGACCTATTCTAATCTGACATATTATATATCTACACTATTGTAGTAATCTATAGTCCTAGATTAGCCCTATATGCAGAATTGCATCAATCGGCAGTGTGGCAAACCGCCTGTCAGCTACAATTGCAGTATCCTAGTCTGGGACCTGGCAAGATTTGAATTTTACCAAATCATAGTCGGCATCGATACATAATATTAAGTATGTGAAGAAAAGTCCGAGGGGATCATATAGAGATATCTGAGTATGAGTTTATACGTTCAGTAGCCTGCCTGAAGGCTCCGCCAATCCATCGCAATCCCCCGGTCTTCGAAGGCAGGTCTCATTGTATTTGCTGATCCAGCGCATTTTCGTCAGATCTGGATCGCAATCAGTAAGGGGAAGGAACGCAGATTGGTCTGTGCTAAATGGCAGCAATAGTCACATACACCTGACAGGTCCAAGAATTCTGTGGTGTTCAGTCACACCATCTGGGTTCCCAATAAGAGTATCCAGTCAGCACTATCAAAAGTAGCCAGGAGAGTGTGTAATGGACCATTCTAACATCGATAACTTATGATATCCCAGCTATAGCAGTATCTAAGCCTATATATCTTCTATATCCCAGAATTGCAGTCCTATCTCACGTCTACATATCCATATATCCCAAGCTATTATAGCAGTATCTAGTCTACATATGATCCCCTATATCACAGCATATGCCAGTATAATAGTCCTACAATACCGATAGATAACGAGCAATTGCATCTCTCAGTCTGCATATACCCTATATAAAAGAGCATTCGCCATGGAGTCTCACGCTGCAATCCCTATATCCCAGCTTGTAGTCTATTACCAGTATTGCATATCTTATATCCCAGCATTGCAGTATCTCTCAGTCTGCATATCCCTATAGCAGGCATATTGTGAGCTCATAGTCGGCTATTCCATATAGCTCAGGATTGGCAGTATCATAGTCTGATATCATCTAGTATTCAGATATGTAGTATCACGGTTAAAAAACCAAATTTCAGTAAAAAATCTCGATATATCATCCCTGTATCGCGTAAGGTTGTCTATCAAACGTCTCCCTTTATCCCCAGTATTGCAGTGTTGCGTACTCGTCTACAGTATACATATATCACCGTATTGCGTATGGAGCTCTGAATATCCCTCTAGTCCAGTATTGCAGTAGGTTCGTCTGATTCAGGGCACGATCCCAATATAGACAGGTATCCTCGCAGTCTACAGATCTATAGAGTCCAGAGTTAGTTGCAGCATGTCAGTTCTACAGATCCCTATATCCCGAGGCGTAGCAGTATTCTAGTCTATCATCTAATATCCCAGAATTGCAGAATATCAGTTAAGCATAATCCCTAGATTCCCAAGTATCAGCGACTAGTCTAATAGTATGATATCACCGAATTGCAGCATGTCAGTCTAACATAGTCCTGATATCCCGTCAGCTATAGCAGTATCTAGTCTACAATTATATATCCAGAATGCAGAATGTCAGTCTACATTGGGTGATATCCAGCTATTGCATATTATAGTCTGCAATCCCTATTATCACAGTATTAACAGTTTAATAGTCTGTGCATATCCTATATCCGTAACCATGGACTCGGACGTATCTCATTGGAGTTTATGTCCCTAAGGTGTATTAAGTTCATCAGGCATCGCTTGTCTCACGATTCTATCCAACGTCCGTCTCTGTTACGAGGAGGGAGCCAGCACAATTAAGTGATAGTGGAAAAGCAGGAGGGCTCGTAATCTATCGCATATCGATCTTATATCTATATGAGCGCGTGGCGATTAGCATCAAGAGTGCAGTGGTGAGACGCTTTGGCTGTCACACCAATCCCCGCACGCACCACCTTCTATCTCCCCATTGTGTAATTAATCATTCATTCTGGGTCTGCTCTCTCTCTCATCTCTGTTCTCTTGCTGTCCTTGTCTGTCTGTCTGTGTCTGTATGTAGTCTGTGCGTCTGATCTATATCTGGGGTTACTCTCTATCTTCTCTCCGCTCTGATCTCCTGATGGTGTCATGCATGGAGTGTAAGTGTAATTAAAACGTGTGGTGCACAGCGCGCACGGCGCGCGTTGTGGGTCAGAGTGCGTGGTGTGGTGTGCTGTGTGTGTGTGTGTGTGTGTGTGAAAGTTTGTGTGTGGTCAGTGGAGCGTGCGCGCATGTGTGGTGAGTTCGGTGTGTGTGTGTGTGTGTGTGGTTCGGACTGCAGATATCATACTCCGCTAGTTATGTAATACGGCTCGTCTCAACTGACTTTAGGAGGAGCATCTTTGAAATTGTCGCGCTGAAGTGAAAGTGTTTGGGTTATGCTTTGTGTAGAGATATATATTGTTTTGGTCCATCTATCAGATTGCGAATCTGCAAAAGGGTGTGTGGTGTGTGTGGTGTGGTGGGTGTGTGTGGTGTGTGTTGTGTGGTGTGTTTGGCTGCTGTGTGGTGCAGTGGGTGTGGTGTGTGTGTGTGAGCGAGAAGAGAGCGAGGAGAGACGAGAGTGACGAAGAGAGAGTGTGTGTGTGTGTGTGTGCTTGTGTTTGTGTGGGTGGCTTTTGGGCCAGTATAAGCGTGATACGCACCTCGGTAACATTGAATTCGGTTTTGATTGTAGAGATCTGGGACCATAATCTTGTAGTGCAGCCATAAAATTGGTCCCAAACAGAAAATCACTATGACAACAGTTTGTCGGGTGCATGTCAGCCAGCTCTGCCTCAAGAGTGAGATTTTTTTTTCATAAAGCTTTGTTCGTCATTCGTTCTCACACCCACATCCACTCCTTTTCTTTTTTTTTTTTTACGTCGATCCCACGACGGCGTTTATTATGCCGTTCAAAGATGCGATGTTGCTCCCTACCAGTCGAGCACTAAGGTAGGGATGTTACGTATTGAATTTACTTCGCTGGTAGCTGTTGAATGGACGTAGTCAGTGCACGTAGGCCTAATGCATTTCCACAACTACTACCAATACCAAGTATGGCTATCGCGCGGGTGGATGAACGTTTTTATTGAGATCTTTAATATGATAAGGCGAATGTTGTACATTTGTGACTAAGTCACGGCCAACTGAACAGATTTGAGCAACCTGACTAAAAAAAGGACCATGTAGGGTGTAAAATCATCTTATTTTCAGTGCTTTTAATGAACGCTCCAAGGACTTCCTGGCCTTACTTTGCATGGACGTCAAAGAAGTGCTAGGATGGTACATGATCATTGCCGTCAGCCATATGATACTACCGCCTCCAGAGCTGACCCGCCGTTTTTTTTTTTTTTCTTAGTGGTGTTCTCTGTTGGGACCTCAAGAAACGGACACGTGGTCCTGGTGCATCCTCTTGTTTTTCGGTAATGTTCTTACGATTTCTGCTTGTCTTTTGGTGTAGGCCGCTGATGAAGAATAATCGTTCATGATGGCTCCTAATGTTTGTCAGCAGTTCCGAAGACTTCAGTGATCTCTTGTGTGCTTTCTATCAGGCAAGCTTGTTTTTCACCCCGAGATGATGTCGGCCATCAAATCCCAAACGGTTTCCCGGGGCTGGTAGGGGCTGTCTTTGCTCCAAAAGGCTAGACAGCACACGGACCTGGACATACGCGAGGATCTGATACAAAGCTTGCTAAGAAACCCGATTAGCGCGGACACAGGAGACCGGGGGAGGGGGCAGCTGTGGTCGGCTTTGGGTGGGGGTAGGGAGGGGAGAGGAGCGTTGCTGGGCACGAAAGCGGATGGAGGAGACGGTCATAATGGCTCTGATGTGAACTAGACCAGTATTTTCTTGGGTGTTTCTGTCCTGCAGTCATTTTCTCCCTTTGTTGTGTCACGGATTAGTGTGCCCTTTGTCAAATCGTGTGATAGTACCAGACTAGGTCCTCTGTGCCATAGGTGGCGTTTAAAGCTAGGACCCGATGGTGACAGCGCGCACGCTCTGAGCGGTGTGTTGTGCCAGCGATGGCGGTTGTGTAAGAGCAAGGTGGGCCCCCAGACATCCTGGTCAAGTGCATTGAGGTACTCTATATAGCATAACATGGTCCCGTCGTTTGGCAATGTATGGTTGAAGTGTGTTACGGTCCAGTGCGCATTAGAGGGTAGCCATTTTATACGTAAAGCCATGACAGGGCGAAGCGCTGTTCATGTAAGGTTACGGACAGTCGCGGAAGGTACTCTAAAGAACAGGGCTAACTGTCGGGGAAGACTGCTGTTGGAAATTTTAGTTTTCTTTTTATTAGTTTTAACGCTGGTAATTAGTTTGTTTTGTCTTTCGAGAAGTAGATCAGAAACCACGAGAGCTGCAGCGTTTTTTTTTTTTTTTTTGTCGGTTCGACGTTGTGCGGTGCTGTATGAGAATTGTGTAGGTACATGCTGACTGGCAGGTAGGTGATTTCATAGGTATATTCTGGCTACAGGTATGTTATTTATAGATTATATGCCAAACTGGCGGTATGTTATTTCATATGTATATGCTGACTGTCAGGTATGTTGATGTTCAGGCAGCCAGAATGCTATTTGTTAGGGTCTATGTTTACTGACCGTTAGTATTTCGTATGTTAACTTACGGGTTGTTAGTTTAAAGGTATATGTTGACTGACAGTTCTGTTATTTCATAGGTCTATGTGGACTGAAGATATGTTATCTTATAGGTCTATGTTGACTGACAGGTTTTTTAGTATACGTATATGCTAATTGACTGACATGTTGTTTTATAGGTATATGCTGGGTGACAAGTATGCTATTTCATAGGTATACTGTTGACTGACTGGCATATTATAGGCATATGCTGACTGACAGGTATTCTATTTTATTTGAAGCCACTTGTGGATGCATCTCACACACTCTTCGAAGATCTGGCCTGTTGATGAGGAAACAACAACAGCAACAATGATAAAACAACAACAAGAAAAACAAGAGAACAACAACAACAACAACAACAACAACCAACAACAGTAGTTGCGTGGTAGGAATAAAAACAAACCCTCCATTAAATATTTACCGTAGATAAATCCAGCAAAATTTGAAACAATAGTTATTTGCCTGTCCTTGTCTTATGTGTAGTTAATTGTAAAAAGGTTCAGTTTAACGTAATTATCTGAAATAGGAAAGCAGCAGTTGCCGTGAATCACGTGCAATGATGTGAATCGTCAACGACATGAAGATAGGGAGAAACAAATATTGTACGTCATCAAAGACAGTCTTCTGTAGACACTCTATTACTGTATTGGATAGTTGGATTTAGGAATTTCCAAGATACTCTGTTTCAAGCTTGTTTCGCGAAAAAAACACCTTAAATCTTTTTTTTTTTGTTTTTTTTTTTGCTGATCAAAAGCACAATGAGGATGATGCTTTTGATGTAAGATCGTATGCTACGGATTTCCTTTTCGGTCTGAGCTACATCGACAGGGCTGAAGTATGGATACGTTACAGCATAATATATCCAAGGAGCTCATTATAAGGCCCGAGAGATACAGACACCTGCAGTGTTGGTCAGGGAAACTCGACTGTGTGTGGTCCCAGTCTTCCCAACTGAGTCAGCAGCAAACTCAACTCTGGGTAGGAGCCGGTCGGGGCAGAAAAAACCCACATGACACTCTGTGGGATTTCGAACCCACGACCTCCCAGCGGGAGTCGTTCGAGGCGCTAACCACTTCGCCGGACGGCGGATGGTAAAGAAAAAAAATCAAAAAATGGGCAAATCTGACCCGCTGATGAAAGAGGACGTCCAAAAGCAACTCGGGTAAAATGCTTTTGTAATACAGTCGTTCTGTTACATGTGAATTATCATAATTCAAGCGACATAAATAATTGGTTGAAATATGGATTGTTTGTTGTTTAGTTAACTGCAAAGGAGCTTTATTGTAATATTTTTATGGAAAACTATATCACTTTTTGCTTGATGTTTCGAGTTCGTTTGAACATTTAAGATGGTCGGAAGGGCCTTTAGATGAACGAAAGAACATCAGCATGGGCTAAGTTTGCCACAGTAAAACACGGACGTCCATTGCGGGTTTTCCTGCAATGTTCGAAATAATAGAGAAGCAGATTATGGAATCCGATAATGGTAAACAACTTCATCATACCGTCGTTGTTTGTTTGCGTGTTTGTTTGTTTGTTTCATTAAAAAAACGCTTTATATCTGGACAAAGATGGCAAATAGGAAAACTAGATGTTGGAGTTAACCCATGTCATCATAGACGATCATGTTGAGGCTAACCATGCCACCATAGACAATCATGCCGAGGCTAACCATGCCACATATAGACAACCATGTCGAGGCTAAACCATGCCACCGATAGACAATCATGTCGAGGCTAACCATGCCACCGAAGACAATCATGTTGACCATGACCATAGACGATCATGTTGAGGTGAACTATGCGTCCAGCGTGGGATGACCCCATTTTGACATGTTGCAGAACAGCATCATGCTTTTTTCTTTTTTTTTTTTTTCTTTAAGAGATACACAGCCCAAAATTAACATAGAGCATATGTTTTTAACGGTCAAATCATACATAGAGCCTGCCACGCTACAAAAACTAATAGTTCCCCTCTCCTGCGTAGTAAGTGGGTGGAGTAGGGGGGTGTGTGTGTGTGGGGGGGGGGGGGGGGGGGGGTGGTAACAAACGAGACGGTTCACTGGTTTCTGACGAGATAATATCGCTCAGCCTGCTCCTTAAAGGGTTCCCCGCACAAAAGGCTTGACGTGTTAGATGACGATAGCTGAGGGTCCCACCATCAAGGCTCCCCGCACAAAAGGCTTGACGTGTTAGATGACGATAGCTTAGGGTCCCAACATCACGAGCAAAGAGGAAGTAGTTGGACTCGTCGTCCCACCTTTGCTCTTGACCATGGCAAATGAAACAAAACACAAAACTGCAGCGTTACCGGAAACACGACGAAAAAAGCGGAAGAAAGAACACACAAAACAAAGTGTGAAGTAACGCACTTTAATGCACGACACAAAAACAAGACAAGAAATTTTCGGCAATAAGCCTTCCTCAGCGACAAAACAATGAAAACAGTACAGACATTAACATGCACAATACTCCCCTTGTGAAGCCAAAGTGGTGAATGAAGTTGAAAGAGGGCAGTGGGAGAGAGGTGAGTTAGTGTTCGAGGAAGAGCACGAGGAAAGAGGGTAGAGTGAAGCGAGGAGGAAAAGGAGAGGGAGAGAGAGAGAGAGAGACAGGAGGAGAGAGAGGAGAGAGAGAGAGAGAGAGGACAGGGAGGGGGAAGGAGAGTGAGGGGGGGGGGGAGGGGTGTGATTATGTGTAGTGGGTGTGTGCATATGAAAGAAATGAACAAGAGAGAACACAATAAATGAAATACAATACGCACCAAAAAGCATTGTAAATGACAAGGGGGGGGGGGGGGGGGGGGGGAGAAGGGGGTCAGCCGCCTAAAGCTTGACCATGGTCCTCTTCGCTCGCGCACTTCCGGGCACCATGGTCAGAGCTACGAGAGAATGTGTTCAGCGGGGCTGGCTGCCCCTTGCGATAACCCCGTATGCTGGCTGGTTTGTTGCCCTCTGTTCATTGAGGGCAGTCACTGGCTGTACGAAGCCGTTGCCTGTACGCCGACTCTATGTCTGTGTGCTTCAATCATGATGGTGCGACACGATCAGCGATGAAGGTGTGGTGGGGGAACTCATGGTCAAACCCGTGAAAAGCTGCCGCTTTCAACAACCGGAAATAAAAAAAAATGCCTTCAATACGCATGACGAAAATCAGACTCAGCAAAAGGCGAAGGATCCTTTTTTTTTGTCTATCCAGTTCTGTATTGATCTGTGCATGGTCTTATCGGGTTGAACACACTTTCAAGTAGTGAGAGAGGTGAGGTGCATTAATGATCATAGCACAGTCTTCAGTTTAAGCGTGTCCTCTCACTCTCCCATTGTCAGTTACATCATTCCCTTCCATTTAGGCTGTAGACGGAATCCCTAGTAAGGTCATAGGTCAGTGCTTCCAAGCTGTCACTAAAAGGTTTCTGAAACACCAGCGTGCAACTGAAAGTTCACATTCTCTCTCTCTCTCTCTCTCTCTCTCTCTCTCTCTCTCTCTCTCTAATCAGTTGCGAAATTCATCGCAGGAGCATTGAAAATTAGGGCAAATGAAGGATAGTGAAATTAAGATAATGCATTATAAAGATATATGAATGATAATATATAATTCATCGCATGTGGAAGAGTTCAGTAAGATACAACGTCATCATTTTATTGAGTGAATGGTCGAGTCAGTCTTACGATTTTTCTAAAATTTAGATTTTTTTTTAAAACCCTACAGCATTAGGCCTGTGCGTGAGGACATAAGGAAATGTTTCGATTTTTATTTCTTTTTGTTAACCTTTGATTTGATTACACACTGGAAATGAATGTGTACTATTTGTTTGCAGGAAAGGGAAGCACGAAATGTTATTGTTCTGTTACCCCCACCCCCTCCCCTTGTCATCTTTCCCATGTAATGAAAAATGGACCTGGCCCACATAAAAAGATTCCTGGCTTGTTTTTAACAAAGGATTATCAAGCGTAGATAATAAGACTGACAGTATCATGTTTAGACCAGCGAAGATTTTGTCTTGTGTAAGGCCTTTTTTTTTTTTTTTTTGTAAACCGATCAATCTGAACTCTCTATGTAGTTTTGTTAGAAATGTGTGTAGAACAGTTGACAAGCACTTACCAAATATTTGAAATATAGATCGACCATATTTAGTTAGGTAAAAGACGTTGGCAGTAAAATTCGTGATACATTTTGATAATGATGTCACTGGCTTGTCCGCCATGTAAAAAGTAAAGAACACGGTACGTACCTTGCCATCGCTCCAAGTAACACAGGTCTTAAGACTTCCCGTTACTTGTTCATTAGTCTTACATAATACAGAGATTCTTTCGCATCGTTAAGTGCGTGCATGCTGACTTCTAAGTGTTGGAATGGCATTCTTGTTTCTATAAACTACACAAACACACACACACACACACACACACACACACACACACACACACGCACGCACGCACGCACGCACGCACACACACACACACACACACACACACACACAAACACACACACCACACATTCATACTTTGAGAAGTGGTTTTGTCACGGAAAAATATACACTATTGTGTAGTCTGGCCCAGTTTCTAACATTAATGTTTTGTATACTTTTTTTACTTTATATACTGACTTGTGTACTTTTACTAGACGTCAAGGCCTGTGCATGAATAAATCGTTACCACAGAAATCTGAAAATACTGTTTCTGTCTCACGTCTCTCGTCTGCC
>JADBJO010005711.1:52500-66317 GCA_016801955.1 Conus betulinus | reverse complement strand
CCGTCTCCCTGTCTGTCTGTCTGTCCGTCTCCGTCTGTCTGTCTGTCTTCTGTCTGTCTCCCTGTCTGTCTGTCTGTCCGTCTCCCTGTCTCCCTGTCTGTCTGTCCGTCTCCCTGTCTGTCCCTGTCTGTCTCCCTGTCTGTCTGTCCTGTCTGTCTCCGTCCGTCTCCCTGTCTGTCTGTCTGTCCGTCCGTCTCCCTGTCTGTCTGTCTGTCTGTCCGTCTCCCTGTCTGTCTGTCTGTCTGTCCGTCTCCCTGTCTGTCTGTCATCAAATCAGGTGTGCTGTTATGACACTCGCCACTTTCTCCCCTGTCTGTCTGTCCGTCTGTCACCACACCATCTGGACTGTTAAGGTACTAACCTCTGTCTGTCTGTCTCTTTCTTACTATCTCTAGGTCTGTCTATCTGTCTGTCTGTCACCACGCCATCTGGACTGCTGTGGTACTCACCTCTGTCTCCCTGTCTGTCTGTCTGTCTGCCTGCCTGCCGCCACACCGTGTGGACTGTTAAGGTAATCACCTCTGTCTGTCTGTCTGTCTGTCCTGTCCGTCTGCTGGCTGTCACTCTACAATGATCGTTTGCTGCACAAGACCCGGAGCGGGGGGGGGGGTGGGGGTGTGGAGGTGGGGGGGAGCTTAAGCAATTTCAAACCACGAGCACGCCACAAGAATGATACTTTCCGTCAAAGCCCGTTGATTCAATTTCAACCTTGAACAGTTCTGAACAGAAAGCATGCCCAGATTGGACAGGAAGAAATGCAAATGTCGGTTATCACATGAATTATTCCGAGTTATTGCACCTTCAACATTCAACTTCTGACCTAAACAGACTGATAATAATGATATACATACAAACACACACACACACACACACACACACACACACACACACACACACATATATATATATATATATATATATATATATATATATATATATATATATATATATATATATATATATATATGTGTGTGTGTGTGTGTGTGTGTGTGTGTGTGTGTGTGTGTGTCGTCAGTTTAATGTCCTTCCACTATAGTGATTCAGACAGTTTTTCTGTGTGGTTGAAAGGAGTATGTAAGTGATTGAGTGTACTAATACATTAATGATAGAATGTGACACCCCTCCTCCCTCCCCTTTATCCCTTTTCCATTTAATCAAAACAAATGTAATTGAGTAGAAATAAGATCTAAATATAAAGGCCAATTGAACTACTTAACAAACATTTGCAAACTGACTCAAGAACACAAGAAACTGTTTAAAATACACGGTAAAGGTAAGGAAGTCGATCCATCAGTGTAACCTTCAATACCCGAATTTGTAAAGAGTTCTCTTGCTCTTGGGCATCGGATTAGTAAATGACTGAGTGTGTGAGCGTGTGTGTGTGTGTGTGTGTGTGTGTGTGTGTGTGTGTGTGTGTGTGTGTGTGTGTGTGTGTGTGGATCTATCTGTCTGTCTATCAGTTCAGGTATCCATCTGGCTATAAATCCACCCAGCTGTCTATCTGTCTGCCTATCTATCCATCTGTCTATCTATCTATCTATCTATATCTATCTATCTATCTATCTGTGACGAGAGTTGGGGGTGAGCAAGTGTAATCTTCTCTGGGAAGGACTCAAATGGTTTTTCTCTTCCAGAGGTATATTGAAATTTCTCCTCCACCGTCTCACTCACTAGTGGTGGAAGGAACAACGTTTCGGTACTAGTCATAAAAAAATGGTTTTCTAGGACGGGTAAATACTCAAAAATTGTTCAAGAATAATTCCCCTTAGGTTCGTGCACTTAAAAGAGTTTGTAGCTCCAAATGAAAGATTAAAGATAAGTTGAAATGATTGATACTGTAAGAACAGCAAAGACCTGACCCAAGTTAGGTGTATTTTCACACATCAAGTTTACTCATGTACACAAGGGTAAAATATATAAATCAATTTCAGGCATAGCAGTCTTCGTTCAGACTGATTTTTTTTACCCACATTGTCTCATCCTTAAGAGAGGGGGAGTTCTGAATCAGTTGAGTTGGAGTCCACATGGAATATCAGAGCTTGTTTGATGTTGGAGAGGAGTGTGGATCTCTCTCCAGTTGCTGGTCTGGTCCACCTTCCCTTCAGGCATGCTGATTCCAATGGACTGCTGTGCTAGGCCAGTAGCAGGCAGACCAGGGACAGGGATGACAACCCAGGATCTGTTTACAATACAGAGGCTGGTCTGTAGTTAGGTAGCTGAGAGTCCAGCTTGTCGGGTTCTCACACTGCTGACTCTGGCTGTCAGAAACTGTGCGAGATCTCAGCTGACAAAGGATTATACCTGCCATCATTTTCAGTATCCACTTTCATTCTTCCCTCAGATTTGTAATGGGTTTTAACATGAACTCGGAGACACTAATACAACGCTAAAAAATGAAGTCAAACAACTTTTCAGTCTTTAATATGAACTCGGCTGAACTGACTTGGAATATACTAAGCCCAGGTACATATGTTGATTAGAGAGCAATATACTACAAAGCATTAAGACAATCACCAGTCATTAATCACCTTAGCAGAGTTCACCCCAGTATAGGCATACTGGTTTTTTTTTTTCTGTCAAAAGATAGCATTCAGTGATCATCTTAACAGATAGTATTGAATACATGCAAAAAGTCATATTGTTAACTTCGAATACTAGTCAAGCATCTTAACAGGTTTTTTTTATGATGAATTGTGGCAAAATGTTACACTGTTAAAACATGTGGCATACATACTAGCAATACATAGTCTCAAGACCTAGTAACTTAGTTTCAGCTTACAGTTCTTCTATCAGTGAAACCCGACACATATTCTTACAGAAGGAGAGATGAATGTTCCCTTAACTACCTGTTTTGATATGTTGGCTCGCTGCTGGTGATCAGTCTTGCAACCTTTGGTGCAGACATGGTTTTCCCTTTTTGTGTGCTAAGCTGCACATCTGGTCTCTGATGCCAGTCTCAATTGTATCACTGTTAGAAAAGAAGAGGGGATGTTATAATGGTGGCGTGGGGGGGGTGACTTGGACCGGGACAGTCATCCCCCGCCGCCTGCCATGTAAGGAAATGTGCAGGAGATGTGAGAAGACAATCTCTCAGATGTTTGATGTTCGTTGGCATCTATGTTGCCGCTCCTCGCCATTGTATTCCATAGGGCAGGATCGCGTGATGGCCTGGGTGAGTGTAAGGGTGGAAGAGCAGGAGAGAGGTGCAGCAGTTTCTCTGAAGTAGCGAGGGGGCCTTGTCCCAACCACCAGCAGTCATCTGCACAATTAGATGAGCGATGGAGGAGGGGAGAGAGAGGGACCAGCAGTCACCTGCACAATTATATGAGCGATGGAGTGCTAGGGGATGAGAGGAAGGGAAGTGAAGCAGGAGAACCACTCTATAAGTACATCACACTTTTCGTGCTGTTCTATCACTATGAGACCCACTCTATAAACGCATCGCACTTAACGTGCTGTTCTACCACTATGAGACCCCACTCTATAAACGCATCGCACTTCACGTGCTGTTCTACCACTATGGGACCCACTCTATAAACACATCGCACTTCACGTGCTGTTCTACCACTATGGGACCCACTCTATAAACACATCGCCCTTCACATGCTGTTCTACCTCTATGGGACCCACTCTATAAACACATCGCACTTCACGTGCTGTTCTACCACTATGGGACCCACTCTATAAATACATCGCACTTCACGTGCTGTTCTACCTCTATGGGACCCCCTCTATAAACACATCGCACTAAACGTGCTGTTCTACCACTATGGGACCCACTCTATAAATACATCGCACTTCACGTGCTGTTCTACCTCTATGGGACCCACTCTATAAACACATCGCACTTCACGTGCTGTTTCTACCTCTATGGGACCCACTCTATAAACACATCGCACTTCACGTGCTGTTCTACCTCTATGGGACCCACTCTATAAACACATCGCACTAAACGTGCTGTTCTACCACTATGGGACCCACTCTATAAACACATCGCACTTCACGTGCTGTTCTACCTCTATGGGACCCACTCTATAAACACATCGCACTTCACGTGCTGTTCTACCACTATGGGACCCACTCTATAAATACATCGCACTTCACGTGCTGTTCTACCACTATGGGACCCACTCTATAAACACATCGCACTTCACGTGCTGTTCTACCACTATGGGACCCACTCTATAAACACATCGCACTTCACGTGCTGTTCTACCACTATGGGACCCACTCTATAAACACATCCCACTTCACGTGCTGTTCTCTACCACTATGAGACCCACTCTATAAACACATCGCACTTCACGTGCTGTTCTACCACTATGAGACCCACTCTATAAATGCTTCGCACTTCACGTGCTGTTCTACCTCGCCCACTTCACGTTCACGCTGTTCTACCACTATGAGACCCACTCTATAACACATCGCACTTCACGTGCTGTTCTACCACTATGAGACCCACTCTATAAAACACATCGCACTTCACGTGCTGTTCTACCACTATGAGACCCACTCTATAAACACATCGCACTTCACGTGCTGTTCTACCACTATGAGACCCACTCTATAAATACATCCCACTTCACGTGCTGTTCTACCACCATGGGCTTGGCGCCTTTCAGAGGAAACACCAGGCAGACTGCGGGGAGACTGTGAGAGGAGGAGGGGGGGTTGAGGGGGGTGAAGGTAGAGACTTTGAAATAGACGTGGATTGAAGACAAAGACAGACACAATGAGAGAGAGAGAGAGAGAGAGAGAGAGAGAGAGAGAGAGAGAGAGAGAGAGAGGGGGGAGGGGGAGAAAAATAGAAGAAGGGGGTTGTAGAGGATGGTGTGGCTGGTAATTGTCACGTCACACTATCTATCTATCTATCTGTCTGTCCGTCTGCCTATCTACCTGTCTGTCTGTGTGTCTGCCCCTCTATCTATCTATCTATCTATCTATCTATCTATCTATCTATCTATCTATCTACATCCTATCTCTCTCCTCTCTGCTCTTTCTCTCTCTTCTCTCTCTCTCTCTCTCTCTCTCTCTCTCTCTCTCTCTCTCTCTCTCTCTCTCTCTCCTCTCTCTCTCTCTCTCTCTCTGTAATGTCAGAGGTCCACCATCATCAGGCGCTGTGTGTGAAGAAGCTGACTGGTGGCCATTCCATCCTGTGTACAAAGTGCAGCCTATGCCAGTTGGGTGGACAAGAGAGAGAGAGAGAGAGAGAGAGAGAGAGAGAGAGAGAGAGAGAGAGAGAGAGAGAGAGAGAGAAGAGAGACAGACAGAGAGACAGACAGACAGACAGACAGACAGGCAGACAGACAGAGACAAGAAGTCCCAGCAGTGGTTTGGCCTTCCCATAGTCTGGTCATGGCTCTTCATTGCAGATGGCACCTTGCCTGTCGCCCATCTGGTGGACATGCGGTCCACGGTCCAGTCCAGTGACCCCCTGGCCGGCTCGGCGCCTTTCCTGAGGACCATGGAGGAGCAGAAAGAGGCAGCGCGAACTTTAGAGAGGTAGGACACCCAGCCTCCCTCTCATTCTGTCGTCACCATGGCCAGGCACAAAGGAAGCATCGTGGAAGGAAAGGGAGATAACAGATTCCTTGAGGAAGCCAGAGAATCCTACTATCCGTTTTTTTTTTTTTTTTTTCCCATGTTTTCCAGAAACCTTAACTAATGGTCTGAGCATTAGCATTTTGGAAAAAGCCAAGGTGCCGTGTGCTTTGTGCACATGGCGCGTGCTGGAGAAACCACAGAATGGGTGCGTTGTTCCTGTCAGAAGCCTAGAGAAAAACCCACATTTCCCCCTTATCTTTTATTTTAGGAAACAAAAACATGACTTGGCAGAATACTCGGGTTGCACCACACTATGGCGAGATGCACCCGTTGGGAAAAATTCGCCGGAATTTTTAATGAAAGCTTTTTATGTGATGATGAATAGGTGCATACTTAGAACGACACGATGGACATATACATGTACATAACAATACGATGGAGAAACAGAGAGCAATACAATGAAGATATACATGACAATACTACACAAATGTCTATGTATTGCAGCAAGTCAGTGATATCTATGCCTTCAAACAGGACACTGAGGACGGGATGGTAGCGGGGGGGGGGGGGGGGATGAAGATTGTTCCGAATCAGCCGATGTTGGCCAACGTTTTTTGGTTGTTTTTTGCTTAAGAGATGTTTTCTTTTCTTTTCGGTTCCAAATTATGGGACAGTTTTATGCAATGATCCTGATAATGAACAGTATCAAAATGAAATTATGGAAATAAAGAAAATAACTTGAAATATCTTCACTTGAAAAAGCTAGGGGAGCTCCAATAAGGGCAGGGCTTAAACGAATTGAAGAAGGTGAAAAAAAGAAAAAAACACACAAAATACTTTCCAGGCATGGAAAAGTTTGTGTCAGTGAAAATGTAATAACACAAATACTAAAGTCACAAGCGATGAAAGAACTGATAAAATTATATTCACTACTGTACTCTAATTCTGTAGAAGAAGAGGAAAATGTGAAAGAAAGACTGAACGATTTCATCAGAAATAAAGCGCTTACACACTTTGAAGAGGAGGAGCCTGCCACCCGCATACGTCTGATGAGCAAACAAAAAAACCGGATTGGCTTTATATCGCATTGCCACAGAGTGGAGTGAGGGGTGCTTGTAAATAGATCTCTTAAACCTGTCTCTTGGATGTCTGAAGGCGTGTAAGTTGTTTGTGTATTTTTCTCACATCTTTCTTTTACTCACACCACCCTACAACATAACCGCCCAAAGAGGGATTTAGTGAGGAGTGCACATTTAATAACAAAGAGATGGATTTTTGTTTTTCTTTTAACACATGGACAACATGCAAGTGTAAATTAATTCATCAACATGTGTATACACTCACACTCCCTGTTAGGCTAGAAAATAATTCACAGCTTCACTCATGACACATACAGTAAAAAGAGGGAGAAGAATTCATATCATCACTCATGACATGATACAATAACAACATCAACAAAACAGAGGATTTCTTTCTCAAAGAAAAAATCATTCGAGTATTTTTCTGGATATGATTCCGGATATCACATCGCAGGTCAGGTGTGTTGCTGAACAAGCTGGGGTTGACTTGCACAGAGAGAGAGAGAGAGAGAGAGAGAGAGAGAGAGAGAGGAGAGAGAGAGAGAGAGAGAAACACTCTGACCTCAATTTCGGATGCGCTGAAGGCAGTCAACACAGTACCACTTCTGAAACTGGGCACAGAAGAGGAAAACTGGTTCCACACCTGCAAAGGGGAAGAAAGCTGGTCCCCCACCTGCGACTGGACACAGGGGGAACTAAGTCGAAGAGTTGAGCATGGTCAGTCGTCCAAAAGGAAGACACCAGGGAGACACGGCAGCTCAGAAGGTAGGCAAGCCTACTTGCTGTCAGAAACGAAGGCCACTGGGAGGAGAAATGGCAAGTCCTGGCCTCCAAGAAAGCTGCCACACCACAGGAGGGGGAAGAAGGACCGCTCAGGCACTCCCTTCAGTGCACACACAGCTAGCCGGACCAGTACCCCAGACAAAAAATCCCTACAAAGTAAACAGTATTATCAATAATCTACCAACTATTCAACATCAAAAGTACTGGTAGATTAGGAAGAGCAGAAATGAAACGACCCCAAACCGTACAACTCGACAAAACACACACACACACACACACACACACACACACACAAACGAGCATATTCAACTGAGCACTTCCAAGACCAATCACAATATTTCAAAATCTGAACATTTTGATCCAAAACGTTTAAAGAAAGCACTATCAGTAAACTACGACCGACTTTCAACGAATCGACCTGGTTCGAAAAAATATTCTTACCCTCGGGGGGTGGGGGTGGGGATTAAACGAGCACTACCCAACCAACAAGCGGGGACAGAGAGCGTACCGAGTAGATGTCACTGACTCCGAAGCCATACTCGATCTGTGCAAGTCTACCAGTTGAATTTGCCATCTTCGCTGGCGAGTGTGTTCACCGAAACAAGAAAGAAAAAAAAATCACTGGCTATGCACACAGCAGATGCGTGTAACTCGTCGAGAATTGTGCCTGTGACACACATGCAAAATGGATTCGCACCAGGTCATGAAGAAAACATTGAAGAAAACTGGTCAAAAAGAACCGAAACACTTCAGAAATTACTCAAAATATGGTGCAGGAGAGATTTGGGAATTTATGGGAGAATATTGATAATAAAATGCTTCATGTTGAGTCAGTTTAAATTTGTAATGCAATCTACTGGTCTGCTTAAGAAGGCTTTAACTACAATAAACAGAACCTTACATGAATTTATATGGCAAAAAAGACTTCCAATAAAGAGGCGTTTGAAAAGATAAAAAGGAAAATAATGGAAGCCGGTATCAGCCAAGGCGGAGTCAAGATGGACAACATTTTTAGAATACAAGAAAGTTTTTATTTACAGTGGATTGGTAAATATTTACGGCAAGAAATGATAACTGGACCTCTATTCCCAAATGGCATCTCTTAAAACTAGAGAGCAGCATGAGTTGCTTTGCCATGAACATGCTAACATCACAATGACAGATTAATAACCCATTTTGGCAAGAGGTTGTTTTTACGTATTTAGACCACAAAACGTTGGCGAACGAAACTGAGGTATCTCGACAAAATTTTCGTGAAGAGCTACTTTGGAATAATACACTGATCAAATAAAAGGCCATATGTTATTCTCTCCTTGGAAACGATCAGGATTTGAACGAACAAAGGACAACATCAAAGAAAACGAACATAGAATACTGAGCAGCGAGGAAGTTTCTGGAAAAGGTATTACACATAGAACAAACGGTCTTTTTGAGTGCAACGCCCTAGTAAATTCAATACCTGTCTCCTGGATCTGAGAACACCCTTACCTAGAAGAATCGATACAGCAAGACTTTGATTACAGAGTTTGTTGTTCAAAACTAAAGCATATCAGGAAGACATTACAAGACAACACAAAAGACGACTGAGAATTTAACAAACATGTGCTCTTGCATTTTGGCTCAGATATCTAAACTTTGAAAAAGGCAAGGATTACAAGGTTACTGGCACATGCCACTACAAAAGAAACATTAAGTGAGTTGCAGTGGAGAATAGTTCATACTATATACCCAACAAATATTTTGTTACATAACATGAAACTGGTGGATGACATATGCTCTATTTGAAGAACTGAGGTGGATTACTTAGAACATTTCTTATGCAGCTGTCCCCAGTCAAAGATTTCTGGAATAAGATTGAATGCTACGTTCATGGTCACACAGGTATCTGTATGAGTTTAAAAATGTTTGACACTCTATTTAGAGTTAAGAAAGATGCTTGTGAAAATGATGAACAAATACAAAATAAAGTCAACCACATCATCTGAATGAGGAAAAATGTGTGTCAGTATAGACAAGAAAACAAACACAAATACACCAATATTCATGATTTTTAGCATTAAATACAGTGCAGAGTATTAAGACTGAATGATTTCTCAGACATTGACTTTGGTCAACACAGAAAGAATATAGTCAACAGGAGGTAATGCATAGAAGAGGAAAGGGTGGGAGGGGCGTGATAGAAAGCAAAATAAAATATTTGACCCTCACCTCTCTCTCTCTCTCTCTCTCTCTCTCTCTCTCTCTCATCTCTCTCTCTCTCTCTCTCTCTCTCTCTCTCTGAATGTTGTGTTTGTCAGTATTACATGATGTTGTTTTCTACCCCCTGCACACCCAGTGGATCCCATGCAAAAACAGCACACCCTTTAGACCCTGGGTCCATACCTGTGTGTGTGTGTGTGTGTGTGTGTGTGTGTGTGTGTGTGTGATATAGCGTTTGTCTTGTTTACGTCACAGATGGGTGGGAAGGTCAAGGATGCCAACGACATGCATTCCAATGACTCGATGCCACCACCATGCTGTTCAGCCTGGAGGGGGAGTAAGGGAGGGGTGGGTGGAGAGAAGCATGCTCTTTTCATCCCCCTCTGTTCCAGACGCCATGCTCCAGCATCAGATGAAGAGACGCTAACACTCTTGGCAGATCAATTCCCCTAGCGTCTTGGGGAATAAAAAATAGAGTGAAAAAGTAAAAAGTGAAAAATCTGCAAATTCCTATGTCCTGTATGAAGTTGGCATGTCTTGCTCTCTGTGCAGATTGATTGAATAATTTTCAATGGCCTGTATGAAGTTGGTATGTCTTGCTCTCTGTGCAGATTTTTTTTTTTCAATGGCCTGTATGAAGTTAATATGTCTTGCACTCTGTGCAGATTATTTTTCAATGGCCTGTATGAAGTTGGCATGTCTTGCTCCCTGTGCAGATTATTTTTCAAATGGCCTGTATGAAGTTGGTATGTCTCGCTCTCTGTGCAGATTATTTTTCAATGGCCTGTATGAAGTTGGTATGTCTTGCTCTCTGTGCAGATTATTTTCAATGGCTGTATGAAGTTGGCATGTCTTGCTCTCTGTGCAGATTATTTTTCAATGGCCTGTATGAAGTTGGTATGTCTTGCTCTCTGTGCAGATTATTTTTCAATGGCCTGTATGAAGTTGGTATGTCTTGCTCTCTGTGCAGATTATTTTTCAATGGCCTGTATGAAGTTGGTATGTCTTGCTCTCTGTGCAGATTATTCTTCAATGGCCTGTATGAAGTTGGCATGTCTTGCTCTCTGTGCAGATTATTTTTCAAAGCCCAGCCTGAGTACAGGTGCAGGAACACTCAGCTCACGAAGAGCGATAAAGGAGGGGGCGGCAAAAGGCATATCTGCAAAGACGGCAAGTTTGATGTCAGACGCCCCTGCCTCGTCTACTCTTTTGGGGTAAAATGCACCGTTTCTGACATATTACATTTTCATTCCCTGTATAGACGTGACTGACGATTGGAGTGGGGTAAGTGTGTGTGTGTGTGTGTATGCGTGCGTACGTGCGTGCGTGCGTGCATGTGTGTGTGTGTGTGTGTACAAACAATACAACAATGAAATGAAGGCCGTGACAAAGCGCAAGTTGAGCGTGTAAAGGGAAGAAATGGGGGGAAAAATCAGCAAAAAGGGGGAAATAATGACACAATATAAACTACAAAATCAGAAAGAACAAAAACAAAAAACAACAACAACAAGAGGCACACACGCTCTCTCTCTCTCTCTCTCTCTCTCTCTCTCTCTCTCTCTCTCTTTTTCTCTGTTTTCATGTATTTCTGCAAGCTTGATGACCTTATTAAGAATTTTTTTTTCTTCACTAGTATAGTTAATGATGAAGCGGTTGGTGATGATAGATGTGACAGTGCAGAAAAGATTTATAGCAGTGAATATGTGTGCCTGGGTGAGGCTCTAGTGTTTAGGATCCTGTTGTTACTTAAAAAGAAAAAAAAAAAACCAGCTACATAGGCCTGTTCATTTTGAGTGACGAAAAGCACGTCATTATTTTCTCTATCTTTTGCATGGCTTCCAGCCTGATCATCATTATTTACGTAATCCGTTACACTTTATTTTCTTTGCATTATATACCTTTTTTGACACACCTTGCCATAGTGTACAACAACCTCATTGTTCAGTCACATGACCAGGGTTCGACCCGTGGTCGTGTGCACTGAACTCCAGTTCACTCAGTAGCAACACCACCGCTGACTAAGACGGACGGAGGTCTCTCAAAAGCTCCAAGTAAGTGGTTATTTCCCAGCTGAGTGAGCTGCATAAAGCCGGTAGTCGTTATGTCTACCCTCTCGTACGCGATTTCGACTGGACGGTCATCAAAACTTTTCATGAACTGGAAGGAGCGCACCGAGCCTTAGCGAGATTCCGAAACCATCCGCATTTCACGCTACACTGCAAACATCATGGTGTCGTACCGACCAGCTTAAAGATCAAATCATCAGTCAAAGGAAAAGCTGCAAGCAAGATTTTATTCTGTACGGAATGGGTCCTGATGAATGAGCTCGTAAAGCAGATTAATCTGAGGATCGAGGGATTAGAACAGCATATCCATCTTTGTTCAAACAGGTTTAGTGCAAACGTTGTGACTGAGATACTAGCTGTAGTGAAGGACTGGTTTGAGTCAGCTCTAAACTTTTTTTTTTTTTGCTGTCCCAATCTCTGCACCACCTCAGAGGCAGTGCATCACGCCGCTCATTCCAACACCCCATCCACAGCCACAGCCCGGTCAGCCCCACCACAGCCCCAGCACCAGCAATCCACAGGTAGCAGTCAATGTTAAGTCATCAAGAGGCAACCCTCCGGAGGAGACACTGCACTGCTGCTGAGTCACTTCAGTGGTGTTCAGTGGTGCCTGTTCTGATCTAACATACACAGGACACCACCTACTAAGCCCCCTACTGACGACAATAATTGCTTAGTCGCGGAGCCGGCATGAGTGAGCTCTCCCTCAGGAGGGCGCCACCACGTCCGTCCAATGACAACCCCCATGGACTCGCCGATGCCGGTGACCCTGATGGAACCAAACCAAGACCACATACATGGAGAGGACATCAAAATTGAGGTCACCATGAAAGCAGGGCATGAAGGGCCACAGAACTTGAGACATTTTTTATGCTGATCAATGAGAGAATGAGAATGATGAAGATGATGCTACGTGTTTCCAATTTGGTCTGAGACTAAATGACAGGGCTGTAACTTATGCTTCCTTTCATAATATATCCCGGCGTCAACCATGCCCAAGAGATACAGGCACCTGCAGTGTTGGTCAGGAAATTTGAGCAACACTCTCAGAAACACATCCATTTAGTGGATGGAACTCGAATGTGTGGTCCCACAGCAAACTCAACTCTGGGTAGGAGCCGGTTGGGGCAGAAAAAGCCACATGACTCTGATGGGATTCGAACCCACGACCTCCCAGCCGGGAGTAAACGACGCTAACCACTTCGCCACGGTGGCTGGTGAGTCAACTCTAAACTTGGAATGGAACAAAGTGTGCATGCGCCAGAGAAAGAAGTTCGAGAAACTAATGGTGAGATCGAAGCGTGACAAGAACGATCACATTCTAATTGTACCTGTGACTGAAGAAGAGACATGCAGGGTGAAGAAGAGAGATGGGTTGTGAATCTATTAGAACATGAACTTTCTGACTCTGAACAGTGAGTGCTGGAAAAGGGACTCAATTTGCTGTGACCCCAGACAAACTCCCCATCATGGACTACATCACGTGTATCCAAACTGCCTGCAGACAGAGAGGCCCGCATACAGAAGAGGCATCCCACCTGAGGTCAGAATGTGTCAACATCCTAAAGCAAGCACGTCCGCCCAAACCCAACATTTCTGTTGAGGAGAGGCGTACATTGGCCCGACTTAGGAAAAACGACACGATTTTGATACTCCCGGCCGACAAGGGTCGGTCCACAGTCATCATGCCCAAGTCCATGTACCATGGCAAAGCCAGCCAAATGTTGGATGATAGGAAAACGTACCAGCCTCTCAAGAAAGACCCCACCAAACAGGTAAGCCACCAAGCTCAAGGATCCGCTCAAACATCTCAAGGAGGCGGGTGGACTTTCCCTTTGACCTTTACAGAAAACTGTACCCATCAACCATCGATGTTCCCAAGTTCTATGGTCTTCCTAAGGTGCTCAAGAAAGACGTCCCTCTCCATGCCATAGTCGCTTCCAGAGGTTCCCTCATGTATGCGAGATTTGTGGCAGACATCCTGTCTCCTTTGGTTGGCACAATGGACCACCACATCACCAACAGTGCGGACTTGGTTAAGAAACTAGCAGAATATGCCCTTTCTCCTGATGAGTGTCTGGTATCATATGATGTTTTGGCATTGTTCACCAGCGTCCCCATCAAAGAAAGCATCCACATCATCTAA
>JADBJO010005711.1:45000-47500 GCA_016801955.1 Conus betulinus | reverse complement strand
TGGTTCCCATATGCTACCAGTGAAAGACTGCATGTTTGAAATATATTGCCCTTCTTTTGTCTTCTCATTTTCTGTCTTCACCCCTTCCTCCGCATTTACGAACGCAGGCGAGCGTGTGTGTGTATGTGTGCATGTATGCGCGCGCGCGTGTGTGCGTGTATGTGTGCATGTGCACTGACACAGTTTATCTTTGTCCACTACAGAGAGCAATTGACATGCTCAAAATAGACGTGGAGTGCACCGAGTGGGCGGCTCTGCGAAACATGCTGGACTCAGGTATTTTAAGGTGGGTATGTTGATTACAACGGATAAGTAGCGTCAGTGGTGTGTGCCCGAGACATACTGAACACAGGTGGTTTAAGATGAGTTTCTGAATACAGCGCTTTTGTCATTTGGGGCCCTAAATCTTTCTTTGACGAGTGTTCTGAAATGCATTTCCAAATGTCATTGTAATTTAAGTCCACTTAATCCTGCAACCACCGTCGTTTGTGCAGGAATTCTCTCACGAATGTTTGTAATGAATCTTAATTGGTGTGATTTGTGTTCGTAAAGCAAAGAAGAACGTACAGAGAAAAAGCACACCAAATTGCCCTGGTGTTGGTGCAGAAAAGCAAAAGATTAACAAACGCATTGGAAGTTTGCAATTCTACACCCTAAAAATCATTCAGGGCTTGCAAATGGACCTTTTCACATTGAAATGCAGCATTATCAAGTCCCCATCACTCCGCGCCCTATTTCCTATGTGGAGGCGTTCCCTAGATGTATGGACATCCGTTGCCCTTCCCTGATAGGAGGCGCTGTGAGGGTCACTGCTAATGACCCCTCAACACCATGAATACCTTTCATGGGTTCCCAAAATACTTTGTCTCGCTTGCCCCTTGGGGATCTTCGGGTACAGGATTTGGGACTTGAATCTGGATCCCATCAAAACAATAGTCCGCGTAGCAAAAAAGAGGTAGAAGAAGAAGAAAGGTAGGTAGGAATATAACAAAAGCTGGAAGACTATCCAAGAAATATTTCAGGAATTGTACTTCGAACTATTGCAGTGCCAGAGAGAGGATCTCAACAATTGAAAAACTAGCATATGACTTTGATGTTCTGTGTCTACAAGAAACTAGAAGTGTCGCCCACAGGCTATTACATTTGGATGACTTCATAATCTTTCAAAAGCATGATGGACGAGGACTAGTTACGATAATAAATAAAAAATAAACCTTGATGAACAAACTTTCCACGACAGACTTGGAAAATGGTGTAGCAGCCTACGTGAATTAATGAGTGTGAGGCTGAAAGGACCTGATGGTAACCAGAAAAGCCTTGTATTCATCAATGCGTACATACAACCAGGTACCCACACATCAAAAAGGGACTGGACCTTTCAGGAGGAACATGGATTTGGATATTCTGTTACACCATGTGGAGATCTTAGTGCACGCTCAAAATGGTGGGATGAGCATAACACCAATCCTCAAAGAATTGCGCTGGAAGAAATGTTGGATGGAGTACCTCTAAGTGCACTGTCAACATCGTCTCCGACACATACAGGAAGGCAGGGTGACACTGACAGTGTCATTCAATCTGCAATGGTTGGACCAAATTCACAGCAGGCATGAGTGCGGAAACACTTCTACGTCATGGAAGTGTCTCCTTCCCTGTTGTGGTCAGTTTACAATAACTATCAAAGGAAACAAAAGGACCTTTTTCAATATAACAACAATGAAGGGATATCATAGGAACGTTAAGGAGTAGAAGAAGATACAAAAGAAATAACACTGCTACCAAACAAATCGTTCAACCCCTGTGGTGGAATATAGACACGGACACAGTGTGGGAAGAGACGTGCAAGGCTAGAAGAATTTGGGAGGAAAAAAAAGAAAACCTTGCCCTGAGCCAGCTATTAAAACAGACATGAACAAAAACTAAACAATTCGAAAGAGTCGCTGAAGAAGCAAAAGAAACGAAGTGGCAACAATTTTGTCCGTCCCGTAATTCTTACACAATACTCACTCAGTTCTGCCACTTTTATAACCGCATGGAAGGCAAACACACAACAAGCGCAACACCAGATATATTAGACGCTGATGGGACCATTAAACTCAAGACAGATTTGGAGAAAGGGTCAGCTCTACTTAAGACGTTTCATAGAACAGAGTGATCAAAGAAATTTGGAGGAAAGGAAGAAATATTTGACAAATTAAATCAACACCTAGCTCAAACTGGCATTAATGAGGAAATTACAGCATCTGAAATGCATGACACAATAGCCAGATGCACTACGGATAGTGCCCCAGGTCCAGACAAAGTACGGTATGCAGATATCAAACAGCTCTCAGAAGAGGAGAGAGCCCAACTCTTCAGTCTCTACCAGTAGAGTTTTGATAAAGGCTATGTCCCAGAGGACTGGACACACAGCTACCTGAAAGCTTTACCAAAACCAGGAAAGTATCATCATCGGCTAAATGGCTACCGCACACTCACTATGCAAAATATAGCAGGAAAG
>JADBJO010005711.1:37500-40000 GCA_016801955.1 Conus betulinus | reverse complement strand
CAGTCCTGAAAGAAATGTTAAATATAGTCAATACTGTCCCTATAATAAGAACATTTGTTGCTGTCTGTAACTTTGATTCTATTTAGAAGGATGTTTGTAGGGTAGATATTATGCACTATTGTCCAGTGTAGGACTCTCAGCCTGGTCTCTTTGTACAGACTATCACCCTGGACCACGTCAATTTGTCAATGACAAATCAAATTTTCTGAGCCAGAAGTAGTAAGCATTCGTATCGACAGGCTGCTAGTGTTTTGATAGTATCTTTCTAATCTTGTCTGCTTTTGTGTTGAAAAGGGCTGCGTCACATTTCTGTGAATCTGAATCAGTTCCTGCATCTACCCTTTCTATCCACTGACGTTAATGTCTTGGGACTGAATAGCTAAGTGCATAGTATTCTATACAAAATGTTTGGCCTACTCTGACCGGTTTGATTTTGTATTTCTTGCAGAGAGAGAGCACTCTATTTTCAGTTTGGTGAATAAAATTTCTTACCTGTTCAATCCAGTTCTCTTTCCAGAACTTGAAAAATAGTACATTGTGTTTATACATTGTCTGCTGGTTGTTAAACAAAAGTTGCGACCAAAAGTTCGAACCGTTTATATCAGAGGGATCCTTCAAAATTTTGCTTTCCAAATACGTTTTCAACACATCTTCCCAGAAGTTGTTCTCTATCAAATTCAAGCCTATAAGGTCTTTTACTCTACAATTAAAATATGAGAACTTTTCCGTAACAATTTGAGTTTGGGTATTAAACTCCAGTTCTTGTCGCCACTCGCTGCAAATAGTTTTCAACCCACTGTAAGTAGAAACAGCTCTGAAGTTGCGTCATGTTAATCATATTGAGACCGCCATCTTCAACACTTGCCTCCATGACTTTCCTTTTTATTTCTTTCAAATGCTTTTCTGTTGCTATGCTGTTGTTGTTTTTCTGCTATAGGAATTGGCATATCATTGTATTTATTTTATTCACAGTTGCATTAAGAATATCAACAGACTGCATGATGTACATAAGTTGGCTTACAAGAAATGTTGTGATCACCACAACTTTGAATATTCAAGTTTTACCTTGAATACTTAATTTCTTTATCAGCTTGTTCACTCTATCAGCTCTACCAGTCCAGTTATCTTCTATGTCTCTAGCCATTTTACCGTTTTCGAAATGTACGCCTAATATTTTGATTTTGTCTGCTTCATCGAAAGGAAGATTTGGATTACCAATTTGTGTACCCATTTTGAGTGCTTTTGACTTCTGTGCATTAAGTCTCAGGCCAGAAAATCTTTCAAAAGAGGTCAAAATGTTTAACAAACGTTTTAAATCTTCTTCATCTCTGAGTAACAGAGTTGTATCGTCCGCCATTTGCTTTATTTTCGCGCCAGATTACCGTATTATTTGATGGTGGAGTTCTAATCCCAAAGATAGACTATTTATTACCTTTACTGCCAGTAAATCTACAGCTACGACGAAGGCTAATAGAGAAAAAAGGGCATCCTTGTCTGATTCCATACAACAAGTCAAACGGCTCAGAAATCCATCCACCGTGGTTTACTGAGCTTACGGCGTCTTCCATTAGAATCGAAACCCATCTTTGAAAATCTGGTCCGAAGCCAAGAATTGAAAGAGCATGCGGAAGGAATGCTTTTGAGATAGAATAAAAAGCTTTGAAAAATCTACTGCAAGCAAATATCCAGTTTGTTCTGTTTAGATATTTTATGGTATCGTCAATCGTTCTGATAAATTTTTTGACATATGTCTACTTTTAAAATAATCCACTTGATCTTCTTGGATTAATTTATGGATTACAGTCTTTAATCTTTCTGCTATTGTTTTCGGAAGCAGTTTATAATCCGAATTAAGTTAAGCTATTGGTCTCCAGTTTTATAATTTATCTCTGTTTAACTCTTTCGCTGTGTGCAGTAAAGTTAAAATGCCTTGTTTTGTGTGTATATGACAGTTCACCCTTCTGAAAGGTTTCCATGAACGGGTCTGTCACCGTTTTTTTGCCGATTTGATTTGAAAAGAATTTCATCAATTCAATAGTTAGCCCATGACAACTTGGGGCAGATCCATTTCTCAAGCCTTTCGACGCATTAGTTTTGTTTGTTTGTTTTTGTTGTTGTTGTTGTTTTTCAAGCTCACTGTTCCTAATGCAGCATCTTCGTTTTCTGTCAATGTATTTATCGCAGTTTTAACGTCGTCATCAACTGTTGTCCGACGATATAACTTTTTAAAAAAATAAAATCTTTCTTGTTCTTCCAGTATGTCCTTTGGTCAGTTTTAATTTCGCCCGAGTCTTTACAAAATCTAGTTATAACCTTTTCTCTTGCCCCGGGCTTTTTCTAAGTTACAAAAATACTTAGTGCTTCGGTCTCCTTTTTGTATCCATGTAATTCTTGAACTAACTTCTGCCCCTTTTTGCTGTATTTAAATGTAATCATTCCTGTTCATATTTGAGTTTTAAACACATTTGTCTTGGTAATTGATATCATTAGGGTCGCTGGA
>JADBJO010005711.1:10000-27500 GCA_016801955.1 Conus betulinus | reverse complement strand
TTGCCGGTGCCGGGGCTGCGGCGGGGGCCGACCGGGCTTCCCGGGTAGTAGTTTTTTGTTTTGTTTTGTTTTTTTCTTTTTTTTCTGCTGTCTATAAGACTTCCCGTGTGGTCAGTGGGTCTGTCCTCACCATCACTTGACCTTTCCCAAGAGTCGGCCAAACGGCAGACAAGAAAGAGACACATTCAAAGTGTGTATGGAGAGGGGGGTGTGCTGGAACTGCTAAACAGATGAAGAAAGAAAGAAACACACCCTGAAGGTACCAGTGAGGCCCAGAGAAATTCTGTCCTCAGATGCCAAACCCATCAGCCCGGAGCACTCTGGCACCACCCTCGGAAACCCGCTCTGTGTTCACATAGGGAGCTGGCACGCACTGGGCATTCCATTAAGACCTCAAGGGACATAACTGGTCCCTGGCATGCATAGGGGGGGGGGGGGGGGAGAATGGCGGGGATCGGGGGTGGATGGGGGGCTAGGGGCAACGTGCGCGATATTGGGATGGACTGTGAATGGGAGAAGGAAGGTGATAGCACTGTTTAGGAAAAAAAAACAAAAACAGAAACAAAACAAAACAAAATCGTGTGTTGAGATTTGAGGAGGTGGAAAGGGGGGTGGGGGTGGAAGGACAACGCCCAATGGTGAGAGGGCAGGCAGTCCACACAGGTGACCCTGGCAGAGGAGGCAGCGCTGACCACAGAGGTCATTCTGACGTCAGACAAGTGACCCTGGCAGTGGAGGCAGCAGCGCTGACCATAGAGGTCATTCTGACATCAGACAAGTGACCCTGGCAGTGGAGGCAGGGCTGACCCCACAGAGGTCATTCTGACGTCAGACAGGTGACCTTGGCAGAGGAGGCAGCGCTGACCACAGAGGTCATTCTGACGTCAGGCAGGTGACCTTGGCAGAGGAGGCAGCGCTGACCAAAGAGGTCTGACGTCAGAAATGCAGCTGAATGTCAGTGTCAGGACTGGACTGATACTCACGTGTAAAAAGTGTCCTGAGAGAAAGGATGACAATAGAATATTTCAGCTAGATGGATCCGAAGAGAATGAGCAGTACAAGTCTCTGCACAGAATCCTCTGGAACTCAGTATTTCAGCACTGTAGCAGGTGAGTACGAAGGAACGAACGATATTTTACCTAAAGAGGGTAGTGAGATAGCATAAACAATTACTTTTATATATCCAGCCGTTTGGGCACAAAAAGAAACGCAAAAGTGCAAATAAACTGGGCACAAATACGTATGCATACAATACGTAAGCAGCTTCGGGGAAAACAGAAGAGGGAAGAAACGTTAAGTGGAAAATGGAGCACAAAAAAAACACACGATAGGAAATATAAACAAGCAATATAAATATTAATAAAAACAATCACCTTTCACACAGTTCATGAGCACAGAAAACATATCATCGAGAGAAAGATGGCAAAAACGAAGAGAGAGAGAGAGAGAGAGAGAGAGAGAGAGGAGAGAGAGGAGAGAGAGATGAGGAGAGACAATGAGAGGAGATGGAAGAGAGAGAGAGGAGAGAGGAGAGAGTAAGAGGCTGAGAGAGAGAGGAGAGAGAGGAGAGAGAGAGTTTAAATGAGATGAACAGAGAGAAGGAGAGAGCGAGAGAGGAGGATAGGAGGAGAGAGAGATGAGGAACAAGGAGAGGAGAGAGAGGACCTGACGAGAGAGGAGAAGAGAGAACAATGGCAGCCTGAGGAGAGGAGAGAACAGAGGGGGGAACGTTAAACAGTTATTCATTGAGTAGAGAGAGAGAGAGATATAGACAATGAGATAGGAGAGAGGAGAGAGAGGGAGGAGAGAGAGAGGAGAAGATAGGAGAGAGACGAAGAGGGGGAGAGAGATAGAGAGAGAGGGAGATATACACAAGCAATATAGAGATACAGAGAGAGAGAAGAGAGAGAGAGAGAGGAGAGGGAAGGGGAGATGAGAGGAGAGGAGAAAAACAGAGAGAGGGGAGAGGAGAGAGAGAGGAGATGGAAGAAGAGAGAGAGAGAGAGAGAGAGAGAGAAGAGAGGAGGGAGAGGAGCTGTTTTATTCATATAGGCCATAGCCCCTTAGAATGGGGGTATACACTGTGATTCATATCGAAAATTGATACTGGTATTCTTTACATTATATATGTATATATATACACTTCGCTTCTTGAATGCTTTATATAGATAAATAGCTAACTGTTTAACGGTGTTTTCATTTGATGACGACATTAACAGGGTTAACCTGAAAAGGCAAGGATTATTGAAACACTTTGGTGGGATGAATTGCTCTCTAAGATCTCTTTAATACTGGACAAACCAATACAAAATGAACGTCATCCTCTCTCGTATTTTGACACAATAGACAGATCAGATTCCTGGTAACGACTGTCTATAACGGAAATAATGAGTAAAAAGATCATAGACACCAAGTCTAAACTTAGTTATAATGCGTTTCATATGTTTGTCTATTTTCATTGACATGTAGACAAGTAAACATCGTAAATGGCTATACGTTCTGTATAATTCAAATCTGTCACTGTTCTGTACATGAGAATTCCGAGAGAGAGAGAGAGAGAGAGAGAGAGAGAGAGAGAGAGAGAGAGAGAGAGAGAGAGAGAGAGAGAGAGGACACATAAAGGATTCTAAAGGATGTAAGAAGAAAGGATGTAAGAAATGAGATTCCACACAACAGTACAGCATAAGTTTGACAACTAAGTTTCTTACAGATCAGAATAACTCATCATAACACAGTGTATGTGATGCATGGATTCAGCTTAGACCTGTGGACGTTCCATGCATTCCTGCCATCTTATCACACCCATTTTCTTTTAAGTACTGCTGCGTTTTTGCTGGGAGGAATAAGATAGTCAACGTATGTTCAAACGTGCTATGACACAACAGCGCATTATGACGTCAACTCTCTCCTACGCCGTAAGACACAAGTGGAACAACACAACTGTGTCATACCAAAGTGGAACAACACAACTGTGCCATACCAAAGTGGAACAACACAACTGTGTCATGCCAACGTGGAACAACACAACTGTGTCAAAACAACAAGGAATAAGACACCTGTGTCATACCAACATGGAACAACACAACTGTGTCACACCAACGTGTAACAACTGTGTAATACCAACGTGGAACAACACAACTGTGTCATACCAACATGGAACAACACAACTGGGGAGGGGGGGGGGGGGGGGGGGGGGTAGAGGGAAGGGAGGGGGATTGGGGGGTGTTTGTTTTTTCTCTTTGGGGGGCTGTTGGAGGAGGTTCTTTCATTTTTGCCTATAGGAGCTAAGTGCTTAATGCCGATATCATGTCTTCATCATTAACGAGTACCAAATCCAGTGTATTTGACTTTTGTCTGTCTCTATGTCTTGTTGTTTGTTTCACCATTTGATTTAAAAATGCATCTGTAAGCAATTAATGAACTTTTGTCCTCTTTCTCCAGAACAAGTACCTTGCCTATCGATGTCTGGGAAGTTAAAATCACCAGTAATACAGACATAGGTGAATTTTTTCTGACCCGATTTACTTCAAGAATCCAAACATTTTTTCTTCCTTCTCAATTGCTGTGTTTGGACTTTTGCAATTAGTTCTAATCAGTATTTTTGTGTCTATCCTTACTTGCGTGTGTGCGTCCGTTTGTGCATGCGTAAATATATATATATATAGTATATATATATATATATATACACACACACACACACACACACACATATATATATATATATATATATATATATATATATATATGTGTGTGTGTGTGTGTGTGTGTGTGTGAGTTAGTGTTGAGTGTGTGTGTGTGTGTGTGTGTGTGTGTGTGTTTAGCCCCAGAGAAAAAAAAAATTCCTTTGAGTGCACTTTAAATTGGCAGACTGCTCTCTGGAGGTACTTGTTATGTTTTAAGGTGAACTTTGGAGTGATTGAAAACTCACCTTTACAGGGTGCTTGCTCCTCGGTGATTAGTTTTGGAAGTCATTTGTACTCTTGGGAAGAAAGAGACTGCCTGCCACTTTAGCAGAAGCAGCGATCGAGTCGAACTAGCTATGAGATAGAGAGACAGAGACACAGAGAGAGAGAGAGAGGGAGAGAGAGAGAGAGAGACAGAGACAGAGACAGAGAGACAGACAGACAGACAGACAGACAGACAGAGACAGATAGATAGAGAGAATCTGCCTGTCACTTTGGCAGAAGCAGCGGAATAGCTAAGAGAGAGAAAGAGAGAGAGAGAGAGAGAGAGAGAGAGAGAGAGAGAGTACCTAGGACGAGAAGACGAAGGAGTATGACTTAGAGAGAGAGAGAGAGAGAGAGAGAGAGAGAGAGAGAGAGAGAACTGAACCTTGAACTATTTGTAGGCTCATTTATCATACACACACACACACACACACACACACACACACACACACACATATATATATATATATATATATATATATATATATATATATATATATATATATATATAATTGATTGTAGGGCTAGTATGGGATGGGTGAACATATTTGATAATTTACAATAGAAAACTTTTGATTGCTATCTTGAATTTCGATTGTTTATTCCTGTTTTGATTGTGATCGGAATTATTTCCAAATTCTACCCCGTTGACACACGTGATGGGCAAGATGTGAATCCAGCGATGGATGGTCACAAGTATATTCCAAGTCAGTTATCAATTTAGATCACTAGTAGAGTGCCTCGTCTTTCTAGGAAGAGCATCCTATACGTTCGAGGTTTTACCTTGACAGAGCCCCTCACAGCTCTTGAGATGATTCAGCAGCTTTGGCTTGTCAGTAGAGACAAGAGTTGTGGTCCTAATGAACTCTCTTGTGGGAAAGAACGTCTGCTGAATAGAGTGTCGGTAGAGACGAGAGTTGTGGTCCTTAGGAACTCTCTTGTGGGAAAGAACGTCTGCTGTCAAGAGAAACTTGATTTGGCCTGACTGGAAAATTGATGAGATAATATTGTCCTCATGGAAAGAATATATACCATTTTTTTTAGATTAAAGGATTGGCCTCTTGGAAAGGATGTATACTTCTTGTAATTAAAAGATTGTCCTCTGGGAAAGAATAATTCATTTTTGGTGACAGAAAAGAATGAGTTTTTCCCCATTGGAAAATTTAAAGAGAATCTGGGTCTGTGAACCCAGAATGGATTGTTGTTTATGTGAGGCAAATTAGTCGTCTGCATAACCTGAAAAGAAGTTTGTAAAATAGGTGAATGAATTGAGGTCAGTGTGACCTAGATGTATTTTGTGCCAGAATACTGCTCATTTTGCTTAAAAGGGGAACAAGTAATGTTGTGACGCCATGTTGAATAAATATATTGGGAAAAGAAAAACAAGAGGAAATGTTAAAACTCCCCATCATTCCAAAGGAAGAGAAGCGCAACTAGAAGGAAAAAATAAACAATTATTTTCAAGTCAGAAAAATCTAAAATCGTAGTCTAGTCTGTTATATTGACAGGAAAGGAGTCAGATTTGTTGTTGTGTGAGTGGTGCACAGTTGCGTCTGTGTGCATGTGAGTGTGTGGGACCATCATGATAAAACTGTGTGTGTGTGTGTGTGTGTGTGTGTGTGTGTGTGTGTGTGTGTTTGTGTATGTGAGTGTGTATGAGCGAGTGAGTAAGAGTAAGTGTGTGTGTGTGTGTGTGTGTGTGTGTGTGTGTGTGTGAATGTTTGTGTATGTGAGTGTGTGTAGAATGAGTGAGTGAGTGTGTGTGAGTGTGTGTGTGTGTGTGTGTGTGTGTGTGTGTGTGTGTTTTGCTATAAAACGCTTAGCTTTGCTTTACATTGAGGTACACTCAGCATGACATTTTCATCTAATTTTAAGCTGCAAAAAATTGTGGTCAGCCCACCCTGCCTCTATAATTCACATTTTTCAATTGAATGAAGATATTCATTGGAGATCATTCCCTTATCCCCACCCATTCCTTTAAGATAAAATTTGTTCGTTGGCTTTTGTTCAATTCTCATCAGTTTTTTAGTTTTTTCGCACTTTTTTGGCAGCCCACTATGCAGCAAAATCGAAATGCTTACAAAATTAGAAATTGTGGACCAAAGTTCAAATGTAATATGTCAATGTGTTCAGAATAAACTACATTTCAAAATATGGTGTTCTTTTAAATTCATGTGGAATAATGTCGTTGTGATGATCTTTGACCTCTGTTGCTAAAAATAGGATTTTGGGGGCATTCTCAGCATTTCGTACATTACCACTGAACAAAAAATCCAAAGATATTGAGTTCAAGTTCACAATGTAAGACTTTAATTGACAAAGCAATCGTTTTTTCTTTCATTTGAAACAGATTTCACTGTACTAAGTCAAAAAAGTACATGTTTAGTACTCTGAATAAATACATAACCATCACAATAGTTAGCTATGCCATAACAGTTTTCCTGTTTTGCAGGAAAGCACAAGATTTTACATAGTAATGCACTAACAAGGTATCCCAAGCATACAAGTTTGCAAATACAATAATTTTCATTCAGAAATTGATTCAATTTCCTTTCCAAAAATATTTTGTTGACACTGTACTTAAACATAAACAGGTTTCTCCCATCCGGCCAACTGGCCTGTTTTTTCACAGTGGGTACAGTCGCTTTTTTTTTTCTTTGGATTCACATGAGTTACAAAAATATAAACATATATGTCTGAAAGAAACCAGTTTCTTTTTCGGTATCTTCTGTTCAAAAAAAAAAAAAAAAGAAAGAAAAAAGACTGTACAAAAACCATTCTGAGCAAGAAACCATAAGGGACAAATAAACTCATACATTTTTTAAAGTCATCACCCTACCTATTGTAGCACTACTGGCAATAGCACAATGTATACACTTGTTTCAGAACCTATCACTGAATGATAGAGGGGGGAAAAATCAGCCCTCCCCCCCTCCCCTTGCATCACAGCCCCAGACTAATACACGCATGCTCTAGCCTTCATGAAAACTCAGAAGACAGCTCCTACCATCCACAAAGCACAAGCGACTTCCCACATGTAACACACACCACATTGGGTTGTGTTCTTTCTTTAGTTCCGCATCACATTTTTTTTCCAATTCTTTCTGCCTTTTGTTTTTACAGGGACAATGGAATGTCTAGTCAATGCACATTTTGTAGAAGGTTCAGGAACTCGTTTCTATTCACCTGCCTCTGCGTGCTGCCTGATCAGTTCTTCATTGAAGTCTAACAGGTCACACCTATCATGTCTCCGTCACTCTGGAGTGTTCCTGTGGTTTTCATTTCTTTCCTACAATCTTCAAATAAAATGAAAGCATTCAATCATGCAATGTCAATGAAATGAAAAAAACAAGAGTGTTTTCCACCATTTCTCAGGTTGATGTACTGCACTGTAGTTGTTAACTGACCACTTTCATCTACCCCATCCATATTTTCACTGTAGTCATTGCCTAAATCTGGCTGTCTGACACTGATTTTTCTCAACTGACCCTTAACTTTTGACCTGCCATGAACAAAACCTGATCTATTTGCAGTATGAAAAGATGAAAGAAATGAAACAATTTCGTTGTCTCTCCACTGTCTCTCCACTGCAGAAAAAATTTTTCAATATTTCCAATTAACCCCCCCCCCCCCCCCCCCCACCCACACACACACACACAAACACACATCACCCTTATTTGATCTGACCCTTTTTCAAATTCCTTATTTGATCTGACCCTTTTTCAAATTCTTTAACATTTTTCAATTGTTCTGAAAAATCCTTTCTGGTCAATTCAATTAATTTTATTATCACAAAACTTGAAATTCAATGTGGGAACATCTTTTGATTTTTAAGACATAACACAATCAAAAAAAAAAAGAAAAAAAAAAAAAAGAAAAAAAAAAAAAAAAACAAATTACCTTTCCAATAAAACAGCATTCTATTTATTATATGTCATTTTATGTTATGCACTTTAACATACCACCATGCACACACACACACACACACACACACACACACACACATGCGCACGCACACACCTCAGTTCAAGTTCTCAATGTCTTCATTCGTCACATATAAAAAGAATCATTTGTAGCTATGACAGTACCACATGCTCTGATACATGATCCAACGAAGTCCTGTACCAATTGATGACTAGTATAAAAAATCATCAAAAAGATCGGTGGTAGCCTTGACTTACAAGAGGCTGAACAAGCTTCATCACAATGCCATATGCCAGACCAAATCCAAAAGAAACAGCTTTTTTTTCCCAAATATACATCAAAAATCATAAGTGTATCCTGTTGAAGAATCAGCTATATCCCATGATTTCAATCCCCACTTTGAAGGCTATCTTGTATATACTGTCTAAAGCTGTATCTACCTTTATTTATGACTGTACGTACATCAATACAAACATTCTGAAAAGAATGAAACAGTTTTTGACATTTGCACCCTATGAACTCCATTAGAAAAATCTTGCTTCTGAAAGCTTCTCATCAGGCTCTTCAGTTTGATTATTAGATGGTTTCACAAAACTCATTAACGGCTTGAACCACCTCTTTGTCATAAACCTTCTAGCCCATGACCCATTATACAAAGACTTACTGCACCAGTACTTTTCTCAGTTTGGATTCTGAACAATACTCTGCAAAAGACCAGTAAAACAAGGACGTTCATGTGGATCAGTACCACACCAAGAAGCAAACACAGAAGGCTTTCGTGGACCAGCTACTTCTGCATAACTGTTTGTGTAAGTACAGAACCAACCAACAAGATGGCCAATAAAAAATAAAAACAAAAAAAAAGTCCACTGGCCACAGGTAGAGGTTGCTGTCATTCCTTGTCTTCAAATCTTCCAGGTAGACTCCTGGAGGATGTCGGGGTTCCAAGGAGGAAGAAGGTTACTTGATCCTGGATCCTCCTGTGTGTAACTCTCATTCCTGGAACAAAAGGTTACAAACACATTTTCTTTAGCTGACAAAAATCTGCACACACACACACACACACACACACACACACACACACACACAATTACACACACACACACCCCCAAGAGCAATTATCATAATCTAAGAACATGGTTGCATATGCTCACCCCCCCCCCCCCCCCCACACACACACACACATACTGATGTACCTAGCACTGTGAGGTGTTTGAGATGTGCAGTTTTTACACCTACCCTGTGAGGTGCATGCACATGTCAGCATTTCAGAGCAAGTTCAAGGAATTATGTGATGTCCTGTTTTGTTAAGAATTGGGCTACCCTGTCCATGTGTCAATGTAATCTAAAGCTTACTCTTTTTTTTAACAAGTTTTGACCATCATCGTGAGGTATTCTTCATACATGAATATTCATAAGACAACAGGAAGTACCTCAGAAAGATGGTCAAAAACTTGTGTTTGTGCTTTTGTGATAAAACACAGTGACATTTTGTTAAATCTCATTCTCATTATAGGCCTACTAACTGGCAGTGATAACTTAAGATTACTTGTGGTATGTTTAACAAACTTGTTCATGCTCATTGGTTTGAAGATTGTGAATAAATACATTTGAAAGAGGTTCTTACACTGTTGCTCTTCACTGTGGGTATGTTGATGATGAGGAGAGAGAGAGACAGAGAGAGAGAGAGAGAGAGAGAGAGAGACAGACAGACATACAGACACAGAGAAAGCTATGTTAAACAAATTAATATGACAGAGATGAGAGAGAGAGACAGAGACAGACAGAAGGCAGACAGACACATAAAAAGCTATGTTACACAAATTAACGAGGTGCAAGCAGCGTTTCCCATAAAGTATATTATGCTTAACTGAAGAACAAAAATCAGGCAGGGACTGTTTGTTTTTAGCACTGTGCACACATGGATGCACACATTTTTCACAGACCAATCATTAAATAAACTCAATGATCTGTGGCTACTGGAGCTTTCTTTAGAGCAGTTCAAAGATGATTTGCAAGACTTAAATAAAGACTAAGTAGCCAAAGGTTCAAACACACAAGAAAAACCACAATCAACACACCATTTGACAAGTCTTAGAGGGCAGCTGCTCACATGATGACAATCTGTCTGTAACAATGCCTCTGTATCTTGCCATTTAATGCACTGATTTCCAGAAAAAGCAAATGGATTTTCCAGCTTATAACTGAACATTTCTTTTTTTTTTCCAAATAAGCATGGGATTAGTCAAGGTGTTTTGGTCATAAAATAAAAAAACCTGACAACCATCATAGCCCGATATGGATTTTAGAAAGAATAAGTAATGTTCTATGCAAACACTAATCTTTCCAATTTGCACGAAATATCTAAATCAACAGAAACTGAAAAGATGGCAAAATTTAAAACATTAACATTGCTAATTCAATAATGAAGGTCATCTAACATGACCGAATAAATGTTCAATATTTGCAGTTGAAAACACCACATAGGAATTTGTTTTCCATCTTAGGGGAGAAAGAAAAAATACAAGCAAAATCATTAGCTGATGAAAATCTAAAAACGAACAAACAAACAAAAATTTAAAAAAAAAAACCCAACAGCAGATAAAACCCCACAGAACAATTGGTTTTCCTTTTTCAAGAGAAAGACAAAAGAAAACCACAATCGTATAAAGCACAACCTTGTCATGGGAACATTTTTTTTAAAAGGAAAATTGAATTTTTAGCCCTAAAGCTGGGTTAGGTCTCTTTTCAGTTTTTCTATGTTGGGCTCAGTCTTCAGCAAAGAGAAGCCAAGAACAGAAGTCTTGTCCACAGCAATACAAACAACAGCGGCTATAGCGAAGCTAAAAACCTATTTGGAGGGACAAGAATATTGCCAACACAGGAGGTTCTTTCAATTTCCTCTTTGCCTCTCTATCCAGTGTTAGGCAGACCATGTACCAATTGCCAAGCAATAAGCCTATCTGTATGTCATGGTAATGTATACGCAGTTAAAAAAAAAAGGTTCTAGTTTAAAGCCACCAAAGACTTGTCACAGCCATTAACTTGAAAGAGGTACTTAGTTGTGCTTTAGGCACTGGACATACAATTAAAGCAATTACAACATTATCAAGTTAAAAAAGGTTCTAGTTTAAAGCCACCAAAGACTTGTCACAGCCATTAACTTAAAAGAGGGACTTAGTTGTGCTTTAGGCACTGGACATACAACTAAAGCAATTACAACATTATCATTTGTATTCAGCTTACTTGAGTACAATGATCTTAAAGCAGATTACCTGTCGGTTCAGCAGATACGGCTGCAGTGACCTTGATCTTTGAACAGTAAACTTCACCTTCAAACTTGTCTGAGATATCAAAAACAAAAACAAAAACAAAAAAAACCCTTGTGGTATGCAAAATTTTGAATTCCTAGGTCTCTCCTGTCACACCTTGTGAAGTTAATCAGGTCAACCAGACAACCAGATACATAGCCAGTCACACCTTGTGAAGTTAATCAGGTCAACCAGACAACCAGATATAGCCAGTCACACACACCTTGTGAAGTTAATCAGGTCAACCAGACAACCAGATACATAGCCAGTCACACCTTGTGAAGTTAATCAGGTCAACCAGACAACCAGATATATAGCCAGTCACACCTTGTGAAGTTAATCAGGTCAACCAGACAACCAGATATATAGCCAGTCAGGAACAGACAGCTCTGAAAACATTTAATAGCTTTTGCTTCGCCACTTGTTAGTAACACAGAAATCTGATGTATTGAACAATTCAGTTGCTCTGATGTCCTTACACACTTACGACCAAGGGGATTAAACTGAAAATAGATTCACGAAAGCCAACAGCCAAGAGGTTTGATTTTTGTTCAATAACAGAAGAAAAAAAATGTTTTCCTCTCAGCCTAGTCACTTTCTACGAACTTTTCGATCTGTGTGTTTTTTTTCTTTATCTCATTCCCGCACAGTGTATTTGATTTTTTGGCCATGATTTGCCTTGCAATAAAGGTTCGGTCTTGAGAACATTCTTACATTCTGCCTTTCTTGGAACAATTCTATTGTCAATATGCTGTTTGAAAAGTTGCTGAATAAGATTCATTTCTCCTTCAGATAAGATGTCTTTAGTCTGACCAGTCAGCGTTCTGCTGCTGGAAGATCCTAGAACCATGTTAGCATCACTTGTTTACAATACTGGAATTGCTTTGCAATCACCAAGGTGTGGGCTTCTGGATCTTTTGTTTTCTGTGTCTTTTTGTTTGTGACACTGTTTCTTCTCTAAGTACAAGTGTAGAACCAACAACAGCCACATCTGTTTTCCAGTTGTTTCTCAGGTTCCATCTCTGAATGGGAAAATTCTGGATCAATCTCAATGTCATCCACGGACTTGCTTTGAAGTTGTACTAGTTTTCCCTGCTCCATGCTTAACAACAATCTGCTGACTTTGGCAAGTTGATATGTGTCCTGTGGCAATCTGCTGACTTTGGCAAGTTGATAGATGTCCTGTGGCAATCTGCCGACTTTGGCAAGTTGATATGTGTCCTGTGGCAATCTGCTGACTTTGGCAAGTTGATAGATGTCCTGTGGCAATCTGCCGACTTTGGCAAGTTGATAGGTGTCCTGTGGCAATCTGCTGACTTTGACAAGTTGATAGGTGTCCTGTGGCAATCTGTAGAGTTCACAATGAACAGTGATACTGTGCCCCATAAAGCCATAAACCTGTTCCAGCTCATGTTCTGTGAGATTTACAATCTGACAAACTGTTGCTAAATGTTTTCTCACCTTGGTACCTGTGATATTACTTGGTTCTCTGGCACCACTCTCTACTGTGACTCCATGGAGAACTTCGTGACCAGCTATGTGATCCTCACAAGAGACATAGGGTCCTGCAAAGACATAGCTGTTTGATATACTGACAACAGCTGCATCTGGCACTTCAGTCAACATGTCTACTTCTTCACAAAGACATATAGCTGTCTGATTTACTGACACCAACTGCATCTGGCACCTCAGTCAACATGTCTATTTTCTTCGCATGCTGCTGCAGTCAAAAGCACAGGAACCTTTCTTTCATGTTTGCTCCTTATCTCTACTCTTCCAAAATTATCCAAAAGTTTCTTTTCAAGTTCTGACAAGGCTTGAAACACGTCATCTTCAGGAACAGAGTTGGATGTAGCTTCCCTGTAATCCAACATCAGCCTCCTTGCTGCCTCTCACCTGTGTATTTTGTTCAAAAGAAATAAGCAGACAAGCCTAACTTCAGCAAGAGCATGCCAAGTCAATGCTGATGGTGCTTTACTCATGTCATGAAGACGCTTCTCTCTTTCTTCTTTGAGATATTCTGAAAGAAGTCTGATATCCTCTGTCAGTGGCAGCCTGTGAGTTTTGTTCTGTTTTCTTCATTCCATGGATGCATGGGCAGCACAGGTAACACAGGTGTTCCATTCAGCATCACCAACATCCCGGAGAGAACCACATCTTTCTTTCAGAACAGTACTGCCCTCAACAAGGGCAACACTCCTCAGTGCTGTGACACGTTTTCAATGCATGGCCTATTTTTAAAGCCAAAGATGGGTTCTTGCCCTCAGCAAGGGCAATACCTCTCAGTGCTGTGGTGCTTTGTTTAAATGTATGGCCTATTTTTAAGGCCAAAGATGGGTTCTTGTATGAATGGTCCTCTGGAGAATAACCATGGGCAGTTCTCTAGGCTTCTGTTTAATGCGTGCTCTTTGATGTTTCAAGCGTCCATGCCTCATACAACTGTTCACTACAGGCAAGAATGAGACAATCAAGTCTGGCCACAAGTGTAACCTCATCAGCAATCACTGAAGATATTATCTTTTAAGCCATCTGAGCATCTTGCTGCTGCTGGAAGTATCATCTGTGATCTGGAGATTACTTTTCACCTTTTCTTCTCATGATTGTTGAATTTGCACTTCTTTTTATGCTGCCAAAGGTCTTTTTTTCCTAAAGAACCCCCAGACAATATTCACATGGACAATAATCTCCAGCCTCAACAGGTTCTGATGGAGCCCTCCAAGGAATTAACCAACCACCGCCTTATTTCAAAACTTCACAGTTGTGCTTAAACTTTCCTAAATGTCTTAACTTTTCCATCAGCAAAGCCCTCTCTGCTGAACCCTTAGGTTTGGCTGAAACTTCCACAACCTGCGGTTCTGTTTTGCGAACTGTTAGCATGTGTGCTGTTATGTCGGTGCTTGTGTTGATTTGGTTGCAGAAGCTGCAACTTGCAGCTTTGTCCCATTGTCTTTTACTGTCTTCATTTTTGGAAGCAACATAAACTGAAATACTATGTCAGGTGTGCCTGGGGTCATGGCAAGAGTCTGTGGACACTTGTGTGTCTGCAGTGGATGAACTGGGAGAAACTGCTGCTGCATGGAGATCAGCTGAAGAGGATGGATCAGCCAAACTTACACTGCCGACATACAGCCCTGCTGCTTAAAGTTCTGCTGTGGAAGGAACACCCATGTCTGCTGTCTGGTGCACGGTGTGGTGTAGCACAGAACTGCTCACTGCACCTGCATAAGCAAACACATACCTCTCTTTTAAGTTTAGCAAGGAAGTTTATAAGGTGGGGGGGGGATGGGGTGGGGGGGGAGAGGCAGAGAGAGCACGAAGGAGAATATAATGAAGAGAGAGAGTGAGGACACAAGTATGACAGGAAGCAAACTCTTTGTTTGGCATGCTCTTGTAAATGTGCATATCTTTTATACACCGGTACTAGGTAAACGAGTAGACATTGTAATGAAAGCAGCATTATAAGAAACTCCAATCTGAGAAGCTGCTATCAGTTTATTCACATTTTGTTTAATCTTCTTTTAGGTAATGTTGGTGACAAATCTGGGGACTGTGATAGCTAATGTACAGGTCAAAACAACAACAACAATAATAATAATAATAATAATGGTTTCTTATTTAGCGCTTAATCAAACAATTTCTCTAAGCGCTTTACAAAATCATACTACATTCATCCTTCTCATATACAATAGTACACCTTACACCCAACTACAAATACTATTACTACAATAACTAACAAATCCTAATCCTACGAGTATGACATTCACTTATTTTTCAAGTATCACTACAAAAGCTAAATCCTATAAGGTTCAATCATATAACAAATGTATGTAATAGAGAACATACACACACACTACATCTGAAGAGGCCCAGAGGGCTATGAGTTTGGTTTGTATCCCCCCCCCCCCCCCCCCCCCTAACAGCATTGACTAAGTATGACTAACAATACACACTCTTTAGAAAGAATACCAGCCCTCTTACATCATGATCAGCCAGGTAACTGCCACACACTGGTGTGTGCATCATGGAAAGACATGGATATATATATATATATATATATATATATATATATATATACCTGGTGAGAGTTCCTGGAATTTACTGAAGACCCTGCTCTTGTAGTCCTCTCTCCATTTCCTTCCAATGGATATTGAGATGTCGTTCAGGGGTTAACTTGCAAGCAACATGGAATCTTGACAAATGAGAAACGCATCATACTTCAGAATGCATCCTGAATTCATGTAATACAAACAAGATAGTAAAAACAGAAAGTACCATAAATCTGTACACATGAGAGCTAGTGGCTGTGAAAGCGAAAGAGTTATGTCCCATGCCATTGCCCTCACACCAGGCATTTCCACCCTTGCACCCAAAACCATTTATCTCACAACCCCTATTGCTCCACAGGACTCCAAACTGCCTACAACAACGCTAATTTACAGCCACAACATGTGTACATGCTTTCTCTTTTGCCATTTTATTTAATATTGGCAGCAAGCAACTGTATTCTGCAGCTCTGTCTTGTGCTAAATCAGGCAGACGTGTGAATTTCATCCCATTGAAATTTCTATAGATAAGTTCCATTAACTGGAGAGAGGGGTTCTGGCCCTGACAAAAACCAAACATCTGGCGGGCTAGGGTGTGTATGTGTATGTATAAGTTGGGATGTGCTCTTCAACAAATCTGAGAGGTAATACATCATTATATACCTCTTGTTACTGGGTGTAAGAGCATCAACATGATGCCAAACCATCTCTGCACAACCACTCTCTCAAGTAAATACAAAATAGATATATATAGTCTGCTTTTTTACAGCTGCACTGACAATTAGCTTGAACAGTAGAAGAAAACTAACGTAATATCCACAATGGTGAGCAACATGTCGGCTATAACAGTGTTAAGCTTTGAGTAGTGTGTGTGTGTGTGTGTGTGTGTGTGTGTGTGTGTGTGTGTGTGTGTGTGTGTGATAGATAGATAGACAGATATAGATAGATAGATAGATAGATAGATAGATAGATAGATAGATATACGAATTAACAATCACAGGGGAAAAAATTCTAATATCAACACTGAATAGATAATAATGATACATTCAATGATATATTATAGCACAAACCCCACCTGAATCTGAGCTTTCAGTTGAGCTGTCAGGCATATAATCAGATCCAGAGTCAAAAGAATCTGAAAATTAAAATTAAAAAAAAAAAAGACATACTGATCTCAAACTCTGATGCTGATCTTTTCTCTTTCTTCTTTCTTCTTTATTTTATTTTTTTGAGGGGGGGGGGGGGGGGGGGGGGGTTACATAAAACAATAATCTGTAATAAAAAAAAAAATTCATAATTCGTTATCTCCTCTGACAGACAAAATATAATAAAACCTGTGAGGGCTGTGAATGTTTTTGTGAGAGTGGGTTTTCACAAGTCTTGTCATGTGACGATTAAAACTATCAAGTGGAAAAATCCTAAAACAATTGTATCAAACACCTTTCTTGTCTGCTGAATGACAATACACAAAATTGTTTAAGTCAACATCATCCCATGAAGTATTTTCAGTCAAATTTAAAACTGACAGAATGTAAGTTCATTCAAAGAAATGATGCAAATCCCGGACATTCAGCTTGGCATATACCCTTATCATAAACCACCTTTCTTTGTTCACATGCTCTCAGAACTTGTATAAATCATCAGTGCTAAGTATACTAAGTCAGCATTCCAGAACTTCTCCGAGGCTGTATTGTCTTTTTTTTTCCTGGCATGACTGTCAGTGTCATACAGACAAAACTTTGCTTACTGCCATCATGGCATGTTGTCAGTTGCAACAATCTGCTTCGGACTGCAAATTGTACTGTAGCCCACTCCGTGGATACAGACATTCCTCATAGTGGGACATTACCACAGATGACAATATGCATACTAAATCACATTTGTATTCACATGGAGATAAAGCATCCGCCAAGGAAACGGAAAGTCAGAGATTCAAATCCCGTACAAGGCAAGGAGCTTTTCACCGATCCACTTGACCAACTGGGTGTGGTCTAAGCACTAGTCTTTCGGATGTGACGATAAATCAAGGCCCCTTGTACGACATACTTTCTACACACGTAAAAGAACCTACAACAACAAGAGTTGTCCCTGGTCAAATTTGGAAGAAAACCCACTTTAGCAGGCAAAACACATAGAGGCCCTGTCTCCGAAGTTGGAGTCTAACTGCCTTAACGGCGGGATAAGAAAAGAAAAACAGTGATACACACAAAACTCCACTCCTTTTGTAGGGTTGATGGGATTAAAACAATTAATTCATCCTTGCCCGTCAATACAG
>JADBJO010005711.1:0-7500 GCA_016801955.1 Conus betulinus | reverse complement strand
CAGTGAGACACTCACGTTTGCCGTCGTCTGCTACGCTCTCCAACTGGCGTTGAGAAAACGGGGCTTTTGTCCTTTCACTGTCACACATGGTGTCCTCTAGCTCCTAGGTCTCTTCATAGGAGCTGTCAACGGCTTCGTTTTCAATAAAACAGTCGTTGGAGTTCATGACGAGTGGGAAAAATTGGCGAGCACTTGCTGTGTGGACAGTGGTGAACTCAAGATGGCGTCAGAATGGAAAGGTGTGTGTTGACGTCCTTTCTGGCGTAGCGTTCAGCCAATACTTCTTTTTTTTCTATTTATTTATTTATTCATTTATTTTATAAATGTGTCTCATGAAATTTTGTTTCTGTTACAACTGCTTTTAGTAGCAATAATGCGTTTTTTCTATATGATAATTTCCGAAAAATATTCATCGATCAACAGTGATCGAAAATCAAGGGACAGAACTGCGAGGAGTTTTGACGTGGCATACAATAGTCTACATCATATGATAGAGGTAAGTGGAATAACAGAGGGAAGTGGGAGTCGTGGGAGCCTCGCTCAAGGAGTGACCTCACCTACCGCCGCTAGCGCGACGGAGTCAATGCCTGAAAAGCTGGTCGCTCGCTGCGTGCGATTTTTTTTTTTCCCCCGTTGTATTCCTATATCTTCTATTGTCGCATAATCGTCGTGGGTCTTTTCTGTTTACAGGCGAATAACTAGTGGCAAGTGAACGAGTTTAAAAAAAAAAAAAAAGTATATTTATCTTGAAAATGACACATTGCGGTATCTTTCTGTTGAGAAGAAAACTCTCAGGAGAGAGACAAGACAAGACAAGACAAGACAAAACACTGATGTGCTTTTTTACATCCAGTCCTCGCCCTGAATAGGGTCAACATAAGATAAGGCAAACAAAATAAGCATGCAAAAAGTGACTAGAACTACAATACGATACAAAAAAAAAAAAAAAAAAAAAGTAAAATGGGAGAGAGAGAGAGAGAGAGAGAGAGAGAGAGAGAGAGAGAGAGACGAAGGAGCGAAAGGAGTGCAGGGAAGGGCAACAGAGAGCGAGAGGGAGAGAGGGACAAAGAGGCGAGAGTGGGTGCGGGAAAGAGCGTTAGAACAATCTGACAATCAAAACATTCCAAGGAGATGCAAGACAAGCAATTTGAAGCACCAGGGGGAAAAATGAAAATAAGCACAAATCGGGGGGAGATGTGTGTGTGTGTGTGTGTGTGTGTGTGTGTGTGTGAGAGAGAGAGAGAGAGAGAGAGAGAGAGAGAGAGAGAGAGAGTCTTTGCGCCTGCGTGTGAGTGAGTGAATGAGTGAGTGAGTGTGTGTGTGTGTGTGTGTGTGTGTGTGTGTGTGTGTGTGTGTGTGTGTGTGTGTGAGTGAGTGAGTGAGTGTGTGTGTGTGTGTGTGTGTGTGTGTGTGTGTGTGTGTGTGTGTGTGTGTGTGTTAGCAGCAGCTGCAGAAGCAAGTGACCATCACCGTGTGTGTGTGTCTGTGTGTGTGAAAAGATTTTAATGTATCTTGAAAATCTCACAGTGAAACGTCTGACCATCCTAACAAAAATTTCTGATGTCATGACTTCGTCAATCCTCGAATTGAAAACAATTCTGTCCAATGCCTGTCTGAACTCCAAATGAACGTACAGAGAGAAGTTATGCCAAACGTAATCCGTTTTTGGTGTTCTCTGTTGCTGGTATTCTCAGTTATAGTCCTTTTCCTTACGAATAACATGATGTGTATGAGGTCTGATCAAGTCAACCCTACTGGTATTTGCTCGTTTCTACAATGGAATTGTAGAAGTAAGTGCAATTTTGTATATTTGGAAAAAATTTTGCAGAAGCGTTCTTTTGACGTAGTTGTGCTTCAGTCATTGAATTGTCACAAAAATGACTTACCCAAGTTAAACGGATTCTTTTACCCACCTGTTATAGATGAGATAAAAGCCAACGTTAAATAAAAGTTGCTACATATGTAGCTTGCAATCTTATGTATCAACCGTGCAAAACACCGTGTTCTTCAATAGATAAACGTTTATATTCTTGCTGTATAGAAATTTAAGGTTGATGGTAAATACTTCAACATTTTGAACTGTTATTATCCAGATGGAGTGTCTAAAGGGGAAGCTGACTGGATAATGGATTTAGACTGCTCTAGACAATGGGTTATTCTTGGCGATTTTAATTCCCACCACGCATTGTGGTCCGAAAATCCCAATAATATTGTTAACAACAACGAATACCTTGCCAGTACAATAATCAACGCCAATCTAACCATTTTAAATGACGGATCCATAACAAGAATTGCTGATCGATCAGATCAACGTTGCTCATCGATAGATTTGTCTTTAGTTTCCCCAGACATAAACTCTTTGTGCACTTGGCAGGTTCATCAAATACCGTTAGGCAGTGATCATCTCCCTATTGAAATCCAACTTGTAGTGAGCCCGGAAAAAAAGCAATCTACAATTCTGAAGGCACTAAATATAATGAAGATAAAGCTGATTGGGCGCTTTTCAATCAAATTTTGACAGCAGGTTCGTCTTTTCTAAATTTCAATCAAAATACAGTGTTGGGGGAAGATTTGGAAAACTGTTATTTTGAATTAAGAAAACTTGTACTTAAGGCTGCAGATACTGCAATCCCAAAAGTCAAATTAAAGAATCATCCAAAGAAAGCATCAAACCCATGGTGGAATATTGCGTGTGAAGTTGCCGTGGGTGCGAAAACTAAGGCCTTCAAAAGCTGGATGATAAGCCGTCATACGCAGCCTAAAAGTAGAGTGGAACAGTTACATGCTGAATACAAAAAAAAGCTAACACCAATAGTAACAAAGTTGTTACTTTTGCAAAGCAGCAATATTACAAAAACTTAGTCATCAACTGTTCCAAACATCCAAACGATAGCGCTTTACTTTGGAAAGAAATCAGAAAATCTAAAGGTTCTTTTAATCTCCCAGATCCTGTCTTGATCGAAAACGATAAAATCTATAAAACAAACGAGGAGAAAGTTACATCATTTGCTGACACTTTCGCAGCAATGAGTCAGACTGAACATCTGCCTAAAACAGAGCAAGAAAGAAGAACTATTGAAAACGAAGGGAGAAACATTGAACCACATGACAATGACAACACGTTATATATTAATAAAAATCTAACAATGGAGGAGCTTCTTTACTCACTTCGCCGTTTAAAATCTGGTAAAATTGCGACAGGGATTTGATCCAATTTCTTACAACATGATAAAGCAAAGCATAACAGAAGAGATACATACACGCAGAAAGAGACAGTGCGCAGAGATTTTCATACATACATTAAACTGATGTTACATTTTTTTTTTCACCAAAAAGAAAATATAATAACGATCAGCGTCTTCGTCAATTTGTAAGACTGCTACTGTTGTGATGGCAAATAAATAAGAGGAAAGCACAGAAGGAAAGAAGACTAAACAGAGATTTGGAGATGGTGGTCGAGCAAGAGAAGGAGAGAAGGGTGAGTGAGGACGGAGGAGTGAGTGGGAGGGGGGGAGATACAATAGGCTGAGAGAGAGAGAGAGAGAGAGAGAGAGAGAGAGAGAGAGAGAGAGATGGTGGGGGTAAAGGGATGGGGTTAAGGCAGGGTGGTAGTCAAGATGTCAATGATGTGTTGCACGTGGGGGACAAGAGAAGGAAGAAAGGAATATAACTGATAAACTATACGCCTGATATTAAAACTCAGCAAAGTAAGTTAGGCCTTATGGCAGAAACATTCATATTGTAGATGTTCATGCAGCATTCAAAAATATATAAAAAGCATACTTTGTTAACAAAGTCTTAATTTTCTATCAGAGGTTTATACGGGAGCATACTTTGTCAACAAAGTCTTAAAATTCTATCAGAGGTTTATACGGGAGCCATTGATGATCGAAAAGTATTTTTTTTTCCCTTTCATTGCATTACAGTAGCACTCTATTGAGTATCTTTGTTTCAGTAACCTGATGAAAGCAGTAATGCGTGGTTTGCTCCTGTTCCATTTGCATTTGTAAATATAGAACTTAGCCAATAAAAGTATCAGATCTAACACCTGATCAGTGATAACGCCCTCACTGGTCCCAAATAAAATAAGATTTTCAGAAAAAGTTAGATTAACACACGTTTCACAAGTGCTGTTCAGCAGTCTCTCCAGACTGTTCCAAAAATTTTTTTTGCAGCATGACAGTTCCAAAATAAATGTATAATAGTTTCTTCTTCCTCACACAAGGCACACAGAGACGATTCAATAATTTTGCGAAGAAATAGATATCTGCCTGTCGGAAGGATTCTAAGTAACAATCTATACTGGAACCATCTTAACTGTGTGTCAGTGGTCGAAATTAGATATTTTCTAAATATGTTTTTCCAAGGCAAGTTTGCATAGTAGGTGTTCCATTTATTAAGACCTGCAGGACGTACGGGCGAGTCAACAAGAACTGAATATACGCATTTATTCCCTTTTAAAATCATTGTCCAACTTTTTGGATCCTGTAATTTATATCTTGGCGTCAATGTGCATTGGATTTTATTTTGATATGTCTTTAATGCCTCGATAACACCAGCAAACAGTAAATAATTAGTCTTTACATTGGGAAATTTTCTACGGAAGTTTTCAAATGAGAGGAAAACTCCTCTCTCATTCATCAAATCTCTCCTTGCCATATGCCTTCCTCCACCCATTGTTTAACGTAGACAATCCTCCTATCTCTTAATATATTAATATTATAATGAATACAATCAGAGACAAAATCATGAATATTACTCGATATACATTTTAAAGATAATTTTTTAAAATGTTTGAGGACATCCCTCCAAAAGGTATTGTTTGTTCTAGTCAGTAATGTATTGACATATTCACTACCCAGCACTTTAAGTTTGTCCAGTCCTGGAACAAAGAAAGAGGCAAAATCCTGAAGATCATTAGGGTTGCCATAGAATATTCTTTTTAACCAGGATATTTTAACAGACGACAAGAAGAATGCGAAAACATTCAACATTCTTAATCCACCATTTACATAATTTTGGCACACACTTTTTTTACTTACTCGATTTGACTTCCCATCCCACAAAAACTTGAAGAACAATGTGTCAAGTTCCTGTAAAAAATTATCCTTGGGATCTGGAAGATTACTGAATAAATGTACGATTTTTGACATTGCCAAAGTTTTTATAACAGTAATTTTTTTCCAAAAGGTGTTAGAAGTCTTTTATTTCCATTTAGCTAGAATGCTTTTAATCTGCAGAAGCTTATTGTCAAAATTAAGATCGACAATACTATCAATATTGGTAGAAAATTTGATCCCAAGTACGGTAAAAATCCCAGGATCCCAACAAAAGTTCTTATCCCTCATATATCTCTTATGGAGGAGTTTTTCATGTTGCCAATCCAAATTATGTTTGTTTTTTTTCATGATTTATCTTTAGACCCGACATCAATGTGAATTGTTCTAGTAATCTAACTGCTTCTCGGAAAGACATTTCACTTCCGTCTAAATAAACAGTTGTGTCATCTGCAAACTGCGACAATAGATGCTTCTTGCCATTTATAGTTAATCCTTTAATTTGAGTATTCTTACGCATTAATAAGGACAAAATTTCAGCACACAAAAGATATAAATAAGGAGATAGAGGATCTCCCTGGCGGACTCCCCTGGATATTTTAAAGAAGGGCGTGTAATTCCCATTAACGGAGACACAGTTGTTATATATCATTATAAAAAGCCTTTATCCATCTTTTTATATGGGGTCCAAAGTTAAAAAAATCCAAAACTTTATCTATAAATCTCCATGATACCGAGTCAAAGGCTTTCTCAAAGTCTACTGTAAGAATCTGGCCCGGGATATTCTGTTTTTCAGTAATTAACAACACATCATAAAGCAGCCGAATATTTTCACCAATGTATCTTCCTTTTAAAAAACCGGTTTGATCTTTTATTAATTAGTTTATGTAACATAGGTTTGAGTCTATTAGCGATGGATGATGAAGCTATCTTTATTAGCTATCTTTATCTAAAATTATTAGAGTTCTTCCAATATGCCGGAAGTCCGGAAAGCTGCCAGTGGCTTGGAAGAAAGCAACAGTTGTACCTATCCATAAACAAGGAAAATCAAAAAGAAAATCTTCTAATTTTCGACCCATTTCTTTGACTCCTCACATTGGAAAACTTTTTGAGAGGATAATGAAATTTAGATTAGAACATTCCCTTGAAAAGAATGGGATTTTGCCAATATTTCAAGCTGGTTTCAGAAAAGGGAGGAGTGTCATTGATCATGTTAGTCTTTTAGCTTCACACGTCAAAAAAGCCTTGGCTAAGCGACACTCCACGTTAGCCACGTTTTTTTTTTTTTTATATATTCATAGAGTGTACGATTCCGTTTGGCATTTTAAATTATTGTCCAAGGCTCATGAAACTGGGATTAAAGGTCGTTTCCACATGTTTTTTTACAATCATTTTTATCTGGGAGAACGCTACAGGTAAAACTAAATGGTGTGCTGTCAAGTACAAGATATGTTAACATGGGTGTCCCTCAAGGAAGTGTAATTTCTCCAGTCCTCTTCTCATTGATGCTTTATGATCTTAACCAGATTGACACGAAAGGGGCAACTTTAGCTGCTTATGCAGATGATATTGCAATGTGGAAAAATGTAGATTGTAATTTTACAAAAAACAAATCAAGCGTAATGAAATTGTTGAACAGTTTCAATTTGCTGTCAGTAGACTTGTTAATTAGTTAAATTCAAACGGTTTTAACCTATCAACGGACAAATCGGTTTTTATTATATTTACAAAGAAAAATATCGATTTTGAAGGTAGTGACGCTGTAAAAGTAAAAATAGGTGATTCTTTCATTTTCCCAAAGTAAGCAAGTAAAATTTCTAGGCGTTATTTTTTACTATAAACTATTCTGGTGTAAACATATAAAATTCTCTCGTGGAAAAGGCAAGAGAGAAAATTGCGTTACTGCGAGTCCTAACTGGAATCCCTCTATAAATTGTGGTTCTAATCTCATCCATGTCGCCTTATAGGGACAGTTCGTTCGATTGTAAGTTATTATGGTCAAGAAGTATTTTTTTTTACTGCAGCAAAGACAGAGTTAAATAAGTTAACTAGTATTGATTCCTTAGCATTTAAAATTGCTTTGGGGCTTCCAAGATGGGCATCAATTGATATGACTTACGGCAGGAGTTTTGCCTTTAAATGAACATAGGATGCTATGTGCTTGTAGCTACTCAGCACGAGCAAGAACAGTCCCTAACTCAGTTACTTCTGACTTGATGAAAGCACCTACGTTTCTAGAGAGATACGGAATAAAAAGGCATGCACTTCATGTTTTGATTATGTGTGTCTCCTCTTTTACATGCGTGCGACTTTTCGTTTGACAACATTGTTAAAATGACCAAATACCCTTTCCCCCTTTGGTTGATGAAGCAAACAGATATTTTCTATTCTTATGGTAATAATTATTACTAAAAATGAGAATCCACTTTTGCTTGCTTCTCTT
>JADBJO010005710.1:110135-153915 GCA_016801955.1 Conus betulinus | reverse complement strand
TACTGTCAGAGGTCATACCTAAGCAACTTATGCGACATTTGTTATCTCTCAGACTGAGAAATATCTTCATGTCTTTTTTTTTTTCCCCATAAGACATGTCTTTGACAAATAATCTTGAAGTCAAGGTTTTAAATCATGACACAAATTATGAAACTTCTGTCATAAAAGATGGCAGCTCTGTTACAATTATACCTTCTGTCAACCACTGTGAAAAAAAAAGATGGGAGGAAAGAATGTCATAAAAAAATATATTAAAACAACACAAGATATGTTACTGTGCATAAAATCCTGGAAGATATGACAAATTTCATTTCATAGCAGCTAAAACTCCTCAACATTCCCAGTGGTGTGTGTGTTGTATATGAGTGAGTGCATGCATGTATGAGTTTTATGTGTGTGTGTGTGTGTGTGTGTGTGTGTGTGTGTGTGGTGTGTGGTGTGTGTGTGTGTATGCGTATGTATATGCGTGTGTGCAAGTGCGTGCATGTGTGCTTGCATATGTGTGCATGTATGTACATGTGCCTACAGGGATCCTAATTCACATACAGACAAGAACATATCTCACACTTTGTGACTCAAAAAAATACCTGAAATCATTTGGGCAGCATGACCATTTCACTCTCATTTGTACATATGCTCTTCCCTTTTTCTCATCAAAGTTTGTGTGAAAGGTGATAACTATGTAGACCGACATTTGAAGTTTTGAAAGTTGCTTGGATTTTCTTTCTTTTGACTCGAGACTTAGCCTGACACAAAGCCTTGCCAGCAGACAACACAGATCTACAGCCTGCATTTTGCAAGGCTGAAGTACTTCTGCAATGTATATGACTGGACCCTTGAGTCATTGTCAAGAGTTTGTGCCCAGTGAGATGGGCTTCTGCTAAACAGTGTTTCACCATCTGTCAAAAATATTAACTTGTTTTTCTACTCAGACTTGGATTCTTCACTGCCACTGAAAGCAAACATGTCGCATAGGACTCAGATTCTTCTGCAGAGAAAAAGAGGAAGTCCGAGACATCATTTTCTGATGGCATGGCTTTTCAACATCACTGACCTTCCTTGAGAACAAGAACCAGGCAATGTTTGAAGTATGAGGTACCGTTTGAAGTATGAGGTACTGTTTGAAGCATGAGGTACTGTTTGAAGTATGAGGGACAGTTTGAAGTATGAGGGACCGTTTGAAGCATGAGGCACCGTTTGAAGCATGAGGCACCGTTTGAAGTATGAGGGACCGTTTGAAGTATGAGGGACAGTTTTGAAGTATGAGGGTACTGTTTGAAGTATGAGGGACCGTTTGAAGTATGAGGTACCGTTTGAAGTATGAGGGACCTGAGGTTACCGTTTGAAGTATGAGGGACCGTTTGAAGTATGAGGGACCGTTTGAAGTATGAGGGACCGTTTGGAAGTATGAGGGACCGTTTGAAGTATGAGGGACCGTTTGAAGTATGAGGGACCGTTTGAAGTATGAGGGACCATTTGAAGTATGAGGGACCGTTTGAAGTATGAGGTACTGTTTGAAGTATGAGGGACCGTTTGAAGTATGAGGCACCATTGAAGTATGAGGGACAGTTTGAAGTATGAGGGACTGTTTGAAGTATGTGGGACTGTTTGAAGTATGAGGTACTGTTTGAAGTATGAGGTACTGTTTGAAGTATGAGGCACCATTGAAGTATGAGGTACCATTTGAGCACCGAAGCCGGTTTTAAGTTTGTGTCAGGGAGCAGGGATAAGGAATCTCCTTTTTTTCTGACAGAGGGTCCAGAAACTGTTGAAGATTGGCCCTGACATGCCATGAAGAAAGCCAATGACACAACTGTAGAGTTTATTCAGTAAATCACAAAACTGCTAAAACACTCACCTTGTTTCTATTTTTAACTTATACTAGTACCTAACATTCCAGTCCGTCAGAATGCTGTATTCATTTAAAGTCTCCATTAGTAATAATTGGTTCAACTCTTTCTCATTTGCATTAGAGGGTGTGTGTGTGTGTGTGTGTGTGTGTGTGTGTGTGTGTGCGTGTGCGTGTGCGCGTGTGTGTGTGTGTGCTTTAGAAAGAGAGAGAGAAAGTGAGAGAGAGAGAGAGAGAGAGAGAGAGAGGGCCCAGCAGGTAGATGAACACACCAGCAGACAGACAGGGACAGAAATCTGGATTTGCACTTGAAAAACTACCATCTGTTAACCTACAATTAGAAAAGACAAACTTTCCCATATCCTGGTACCCTATAAATAGCCTAGCTTGGGGAAATCTGACCCCTTACAACAGAACAAAATTGGAAGCCCTTGTCTGAGAGAGACGGAGAGAAGAGACTGAGAACAGAGCGTGTGTGTGTGTGTGTGTGTGTGTGTGTGTGTGTGTGTGTGTGTGTGTGTGTGTGTGTGAGAGAGAGAGAGAGAGAGAGAGAGAGAGAGAGAGAGAGAGAGAGAGAGGTGGTTGGGTGGGAGGAATGGGAGGGAGGGCAGTGAGGAAAAGAACATGATATCAGACAAGAAGACAGACTTTAACTATGTGCATGTGACCCTCCACCTACCGAGGAGATATAAACAATGAGCAAGACTGCGCACAGGTACCAACATCATCACCAATCATGCATGATACAAGCATCAGTCACATGCACCAGCACTGATCACACAAACACACGAGGCTGAGAGACAAACAACACACACCTTCACACGCCTTCTCTGCCCTTCTTTTTGCTGTGACAACGCGCCCCTCTTGCTCCTCCGACTTATCGACCTTGACCTTCTTGGAGAAGAGGGAGCCAGACACGATCAGTTTGGACTTTTTCAAGGAGCTGGCGGTCTGGGCGGGAGAGGATTTCATGGCCCTGTGTTGTTTCTCTGTGGGGGCCGTGGAGGGGCCTGCACCTGCACCGCTGGTGGTGGTGGCGGCAGCTGCCAGGTGGTGGCTGAGCCAGCCTTGCCTTCACACCACGACAGGTTTGGTGGTGACAATGACATTCTCATCAATCACAAAACACAGTCATCTTTTGTAGATGGAATGTAATGGAGAGATTATTAGAGCAATCATTTTCGCAGAAATTTTACCACTGGTGAACCTCTAAAGTTCCTGCTGAGGAGGGGAGAAAAAGAAGAGAAAGACTCAAGGTACCAATCTATCTTTTCCATCTGATTTGCTAAACACAGGAACACAGGCAAGGAGCATTTCGTTTTCTTATGATATAAAACTACAGGCACTTATGTGGAGGTGAAAAGGTAGCCTAATGGATTTTAAGTTTTATACTGGAAGGGCGAGAGAATCCCAGGTATGTGGTTCCAGTGTGTGTATGCTGACTTTTTTTCCTCTCCCTGTCCAAGGTGTTGTGAATAAAGGTCAGAATGCTATCCCTTAAATGCAACAGTTAACCAAGGTCCCATTTCCTGTATGCTCAGAGCAGTTGAACAAGAACAACTAAAAAAAACATTTCAGAACTATTCCAAAGAAAAAACAAAAAATGGTGGAAAAAAATCTACCTGGACAGGTAGAATAAAGCATATGACGAGGAGAGAAAATGATTAAAAAAAAAAACAACAAAAAAAAAAACAAAAAAAAAAAACAGAGGGGTGGGGAGGAGAGGGTCCGGTACTTTGGCTTTTCCTTCTAGAGCAACATCATCTAAATTTCAGTGCGATGTAATGTGACTTTGAAGTTACACGCTACAGTACTCTACAATACAAATGACATGGTCTTCGATGTAATGTGACTTTGAAGTCATATGCTACAATACTCTACAATACAAATGACATGGTCTTCGATGTAATGTGACTTTGAAGTCATATGCTACAATACTCTACAATACAAACAGCATGGTCTTCGATGTAATGCGACTTTGAAGTCATACGCTACAATACTCTACAATACAAACGGCATGGTCTTCGATGTAATGCGACTTTGAAGTTACAAGCTACAATACTCTACAATACAAATGGCATGGTCTTCGATGTAATGTGACTTTGAAGTCATATGCTACAATACTCTACAATACAAACGGCATGGTCTTCTGACACAGTCTGTTGTGTTTTTTTGTTGTGTGTTTTCAGCCAGACTACTACCTCTCTTCAGACTTCAGCTAACCCCATCTCAGCTTACATATACAGCATGAGTCCCAGACTACAACAACAAGCAGATCCCACATCTTATTTCCGAAAGAAAGAATAGCTGTAATACAAACAACACAGAATGAAGAAAAGGAAATAAAGCTAAGATAAAAAGACATTCAATTTTTGGAAAAAAAGATTTAAAAAACAAACAAAAAAAAAAAAAAAAAGAAAAACCCACAGCAAACAAACAAAAATTAAACAAAACAGCCACACAGACATGCCAAGAGACAGAGACGGACAGTCAGAAAGACAGACTGTAAAGGGAACGCAAGACAGAGAGACTGTAAAATTAAAACAGAATTTTGAAAGTAAGGAAAAGAATCAAGTAACAGAGAGCATGAAAGAGGAAGGGAGAATAAAATGTGATTTTTTTTTCAGAGTGGGGTAGAGACTGAAGGCTTTGATAGCAAAACAGTGCGCAAGAAAGGGCATGACATAGTGAAATTCAAACAGGATTTTGAAAGTTTGGAAAACAATCAAGAGAGAGAGACAGAAAAAGGGAGAATGAAAAATATGATTTTTTTTTTTTTGAGAGTGGGGGTAGAGAATGAAGGCTTTGATAGCAAAACACAGTGCGCAAGAAAAGACATAGTGAAATTCAAACAGGATTTTGAAAGTTAGGAAAACAATCAAGAGAGAGAGACAGAGGAAGGGAGAAAAAAAAATATTTTTTTTTTCCAGAGTGCGGTAGAGAATGAAGGCTTTGATAGCAGAACAGCGCACAATGAGCAGGGCGCAGAAGAGCACACCAAAAAACCTTTGCATCAGAAACAACAGATATCCACAGGGTGCAAGTAGCTTGAGGTAACAACTGACAATTTAGTCCAGAAACAAAACAGCAGGCAAACAGTGACTACTGGAACCAAACAGAAAGCACAGGGTGGATAAACCAAACCCTCTGGTCGACATTTGCCACCCGACTGTGAATCTGAGCAGGATGAATTTGTCCTAGCGGCCCACTGGTGACTGCGCTTTTGGTTGGTTGGTTGGTTGGTTTCAATCCCAGCACACCACCATTAGAATTTTACAGATCTGTAATTCATTTCACAGAGTTGCATCACTTGGCTCTGCAAACACAAGCAGTACAGGTGGTTTTTTGCCTTCCATTAAACCCTGAACAAAACATGGAGAAAGTACACTGTTTTCGTTTAAAACTGTTTCAGTCTTTTAAGTAGCCTTTCAATAAGAAATGGTATCCAGTGTATTCATTTACTGCAAGCAAAGGATATCTCTCAGGATAGTTTACTGGCTACAAGCTTTTTTCAAAGAAGAGGTCTGGTTTTGAAAATTTTGCCTTGCATTCCCCCCCAGTAGCCAAATGATGTTCTTGACTGAATCTCTTGCATCATGCTTTCAAATTGTGTCATTGCTTTCTTTCATTTTTCAGTGAATACCTGGCCTTTTTCTCACCTAAAGGTTGAATAAATATTTGACATAAAATATGCATACATTTGACAGAATACTGGATTTCTTTCCTCAGTGAACATATCCATTCTTTGAGATGGACTGGAAACCTCCCAGGCTGCTGTTTTCCAATCTGGACAGGATTCAAGACCCAAAAGGGACCATTTCCTGTTACCTCTGAAGAACTTGCAGCCTGCATCCACACCAAAGCCAGCACACAGACCACAGCAGCACAGACAGCACGGGACACCACCACACAGAGAGACAAGTCATTCAAGGTAAGAGGCTTGGAGACAGAGACGTGTTCTCTCCACAAACCTTTTAACTTTCCTGCCTTGTGACCCCAGGCATGCTCAACATCTGTAACTATACAAATCAGACCAGGGCTAAAACAATGGAAAAGCAGGCGGCTTTAAAAACGGCAACGGTGAAACAAAAAGAAACAAAAACTGTCTTTGTCTGTTGAAGCGTCTGCTGCACCTTTCCCCACATCTTGTCAATCCTATTTCAGCCTTTTGAGCCAGGGAAAAAGTCAAGTGAGCCTGATCAGACAGTACCATTTCCTTTTGTTTTCCTTTAAAAATTCTCACATGTTTCAAAATATACTAATAGAGAGTAATCATTAATATCACCGGCAGAGATTTTAAATAAATGGAAGCTGCATCACATTTGGAGGTCTTCAATGCCCTGTTTTTTCATTACTTCACACTTCAGCCTCCTCCCCATATAAATCTGCATTCTGGAGTCATAATTAACCTAACAACTAAGTCTACAATGCTTTGGAAACAACGGTAATTTCAGACACAATACTAAAATCAGTTTCAAAGAAACAAGTATAATTATCAACAAAGAAATGGCTCAAATTGATTTTGAACAAACGTATGCATATTTAGGACGAAGAGATGACTAACATCGATTCTGAAGCCCTTTCAGAACAGGTCCTGGCTCAACAGGATTTTCAATCTATGTCAGTCAGTCATCAGCATGCTGTATGTGGTGGAATGTGTTCTCCCCCATGAGAAAAATATTTTTCAAACTTTCAATCAAAAATCAGTCTACAGTTCATCAACTGTGTGCGATCTCTGTAAAATGGAACTGTGGATAGTGGACTTCACTCGCAGAGAAACTATGGTCTGTGAAAGATCCATGACCTCGTTACATGAACCAGTAGTTCATTCGCTTCAGAACACTTTTCAGTGACATGTGTTCTGCTCATGTGGGTGAAGAAAAAAAACCCACCACTGAACACCACAGCAGTAAAACTCAACTCTGGAGCCTTGTCTCTACAGGGCGCTGGCTTTACATGACTTAAAAATACAGACAGGCTCTATGTGGATTGTCTGCTATGGGCGTGCAACATGACCTATCTGGGCACGGCTGTGCACAGAGGACACAGAATGAGCTGCAAAAGGCTAATGGAACATGAGGGGTAGAGAGGGTGAACCAAACCACAGCAACAAAAAAGGAAAAAAAAAGCATCCTACATTTCTGAATCATTGTTATCAATTCAGCATCACTTTAGTGACTGTCCTGTCCACAGTGGGGTGAAACTTGAGCAAATGAACTGTCCACATCTGTGATGAACATTCAGCCACTGCACTGTTCACAATTGGGGTGAATATTCAGCAATTACATTGTCCATAGCTACAGATGAACTTTCGCAACTACACTGTCCACAGTTGTGGTAAAATGTCAGCAACTATACTGTGCACAGTTATTATGGTAAAACTTCAGCAACTATACTGTGCACAGTTCTTATGGTAAAACTTCAGCAACTATACTGTGCACAGTTAGGGTAAAAACTTCAGCAACTATACTGTGCACAGTTAGGGTAAAACTTCAGCAACTATACTGTGCACAGTTAGGGTAAAACTTCAGCAACTATACTGTGCACAGTTAGGGTAAAAACTTCAGCAACTATACTGTGCACATTTATGGTAAAACTTCAGCAACTATACTGTGCACAGTTAGGGTAAAACTTCAGCAACTATACTGTGCACAGTTAGGGTAAAACTTGAGCAACTATACTGTGCAGTTATGGTAAAACTTCGGCAACTATACTGTCCACAGTTACGGTAAAACTTTAGCAACTATACTGAGCACATTTATGGTAAAACTTCAGCAACTATACTGTGCACAGTTAGGGTAAAACTCCAGCAACTATACTGAGCACATTTATGGTAAAACTTCAGCAACTATACTGTCCATAGTTATGGTACACTTCAGCAACTATATTGTCCACAGTTATGGTAAAACTTTAGCACCTATACTGGGCACAGTTATGGTAAAATTTTAGCAAATATACTGTGCACAGTTGTGTAAACCTTTCACAACTATATTGTCCAGAGTTGTGGTAAAACTTAAGCAACTATATTGTCCACAATTATACTGTGGAAAAAAATTCAAACTATACTGTCCACAATTGTGGTATAAATTCAGCTACTGCATTGTTCTAAACTTTGGTGAAATTTTTGCGACTAAATTGTCCACAATTGGGGTGATACTTTAGCAACTACACTGCTCAAAACAATTTAAGAGCCACCTGCATTTTTCATATGGTTTAGATAACGCATCATAGTGTATAAAATTCAAAGCTTTTGTCCTATTTTTGCACTGAAAGTGTGACAACTGCTTCAATGCAAAACTGGTTTTGGCATGCGTTCAGTTGAATCTGAGTCTAGTGGGTTGAACGAGTTCACCAAAGAAACACCAAAATTACGAAAACATGGTCGCGGTTTGCGAGCGCATAGCTGAGGCAGCAGAGTTGGGCTGACTGCAGACCGCACTGCACGTGCAAATTGTGCCTTTTACTGAACACATGGCAACCAGTTTTGCTGACCAGTGGGGTATAAAAATGCCGCTTTTGGGGTGTTTTTTAACCATGTCACCAAGACGGAGATTAAATGACACTGACCGGGGAAGGGCTGTTGCTGGCTTCAAGAAGGTGTAGGCGTCAGAGAAGTTGGTCGTCGCCTTCAAGTGCATCATGCTGTCATCCAAAGACTTCATGACTGATTCAACGCCACCGGTAGTACTGCTGAGCGAAGGTGGTCTGGCTGGCCTAGGTGCACCACCAGACAGCAGGACAGACTGCTGGTTCTGAGGGCGCTGAGACAAAGAACTGCCACCTCAAACAACCTCAGGCGACAACTGCGTGCTGCAGCGAACGTCAACATTTCTGACCAAACTGTTCCCAACTGCCTGAGAGAAGTTAACCTCTGAGCAAAAACAGCCAGCTGTTTGACCTGTGCTGATGGTGGCTCACCATAGGGTGCGACTGACCTGATGCCGAGCTCATGTGGCCTGGATGAGGCAGCATTGGGCCCAGGTGATGTTTTCTAATGAGTCGCATTTTGCTCGGCTCTTCCACGATGGTCGCATACGTGTCTCGAGGCAAATGGGGGAACGCACCAAGAAGCCAATGTAATCGAATGGGACTGGTATGGCTATCATGGTGTGGAGTGGCATAGGAGGAACTTCAGAACCCCCTCTGTACTGAGCTGAAGGCAACCTACTTGGTGTGGGGTACAGGGACACCATTCTTCAGCCTCTGGTCCTGCCTGCCCTGCAAGCCCTGGGCCCTGACGCCATCCTCCTGGACGACAACGCCTGTCCCCACAGCGCCAGGGTGGTAAACGTCTTCTTGGAGGAGCAGCAGGTCAACTGCCTCGACTGGTCAGCGTCCTCGCCTGACCTTAACCCAATCGGGCACACACCTGGGACATCCTGGGGCACCTGCTTCACGAGAACCACCCTCCAGCAGTGAACCTGGGCCAGCTCTTCGACTTCTTGCGGCAGGAATGGAAACAACATCCCCCAGCTGACTCTCAGAAGGCTTGTGGACTCTATGAGACAGAGATGTCTAGCTTGTATCTGGGCAAATGGCGGCCATACTGACACTGACGTTTGATTGTCATTTGATTTGACGGTTCTGATTTCTGAAATGAAGGTATTCATCAATTAAGCCCATGAAGTTGTTTTTGAGCAGCTATTTTTTGTTTTATTTCTGATGTCATTGTATCGTTCCATACATGAATGTTCAATTAAATTGTTTGAAGAAGTTATTTTGTTTTTTTTGGTTGAATTGTGTGTGAATGTTCAACTGCTCTTAAATTGTTTTGAGCAGTATATATTATTCACAGCATTGTGTAACTTTAACAACTACACTGTCCATAATTATGGTGACATTTTAGCATACACAGTGTTCATAATTTGTGGTGAAACTTTTGCATCTACACAGTCTATAATTTGTGATAAAATTTGCGCATCAACACAATTCGTAATTGTGGTGAAATCTTAGCATATACAGTGTTCACAATTCATGGTGAATTTTAGCATCTACACAGTCTATAATTTGTGGTGAAATTTTAGCATCTACACGGTCTATAATTTGTGGTGACATTTTTGCACCTATAGAGTCTATAATCGTGAAATCTGCATCAACACTGTCCATAATTGTGGTGAAATATGCACATCAACACTGTCCATAATTATGAAATCTGTGCATCAAAACTGTCCATATGTGTGAATGGACAGGTACTTTCAATATCCTTCACTGTTACACTCAACAAGCAAAAAAAAAATTCTTTTCTTTCTTTTTTCCCCTTCGTGGTAAATCAAAGCACTTTCACAATGACCACCACTTCATCAAACACAGCTGTTCTCAAACAGCGCATCTTAACATTTAAAACTTCCAAAAATCTCTGATTATGGGAATGCTGTGTAGGGTCATCTGTGAGAGGCAGAATATAGGCGTGATCAGTATTTCAGTAACCAATTGCTATACAGCTGAGAGGTAGATAATAAGATTTAATCAATTTCAAAGCACATCCGTATGACACCGGAGTTGTCACAATTGACTTAACACCACCCCCTGCCTCTGATCTCCAACTCTCCACAGCTATGTAAAATGGACTCTCCTCTGTCACCATTCCTCATTTTTACCAGTCGTATGTGACACATTACGGGGAAAGAACAAACCAACAAAAAAAGACTCTGTGGGCTCATTTCGGACAGTGTCAACAGCGCCGAAGTTGACAGCTGATTTACTGCTCACCCTTCCCAAACTTTCTATATATGGAAACATTTGCACAGTCCCCTCAACAGACAGGTGCGGGTAAACTGTAATGGCAGATGGACAAATGTTTTGTTAATCAGTAACTATCATCAGTAACTCCCATTTTATCATTGAAAGTTTGGTGTCAAAGAGATTCGACAAGTGCAAAATGAGCACATAGTGGCAACAGTCAACAAGTGACGATTAAATAGCATTTCCACAAAAACAGACGCAAAGCAATGTCTTGTAATTATTAGTTTCAAAGTCAAGTGATTAGAGGCAGAAACTGAAATGCAGTTTAAGAATAATCTTATAGTTAATCTGCCAGATAACAGGAACAAACAAATTACATGACAAAATACAATGCGTTTTAACCTCTAACGTCTTCTTCAGTTTAGATAAGTAACATTGAGGACAATAAAAACAAAGAATGAACAATCTCTTATCTTCCTGATTTAGGTGCAAGATGGGCATTTGCCATTTGCCCTACTTGTGCATAATTTGAGAAGTGATGGCTCCTTCTTTGTTTTCATTGTCCTGAATGTTGTTTATCTTGCCTGAAGAAGACCTAAGAGGTTGAAATTCGTCATGTTTTGTCTTGTAATGTTCGCCCATCTTGCGCTAAAGTCAAGAGGATAAGTGATCGCTCATTCTTTGTTTTCATTGTCCTGAATGTTGTTTATCTTGCCTGAAGAAGACCTAGAGGTCAACACGCGTTGTGTTTTATATCTTGAAGTTTCTTTGTCCATGTTGTCTGGTGGACTTTCTATCATTATTATAATGAATACTTATATAACGCCTATTCTCGCCTACAGACCAAACTTTACAATCCTTGCTTGTTTACACAATGGGCTGCCTACCTGGGTAGTGCTGACTGAACAGCTGCCAGCTGGCGCTTCATTCAGTCATTTCCCCGTGTCATCCAGTCCATATCATTCAATATCCTTTACTCAATTTCCTTACTTTCTTCATTCTTTCCATTTCCTATGCAGAGTGCATGCTATGTGTAACATGTCATCCATACCAACGGCCGAACTGGCCTTCTCTTCCGAAAGTTGGTGATGGGATTTTATGTGTATGCAAGATGTCATGCGTGCGTTTACACACAAAACCTTGGTTTACAGTCTCATTTGAAAGACTGTATAGGAAATAGAGTCAGAACCAATGTTAACTCCGAGGGAAAAATCCCCTGTACCGAAACGGGTCTGGCAGAGATTCAAACCCGCAACCCAGTATCACCAAGATTACGAGTCCGGCGTTCTACCAACTGAGCTATTCCAGCCCCCACAACTAAGCTATTCCGGGCCCCGAATAGAATCATTCAAAAATCTTGTAATTATTGCAACAGTGAAAACCCCACTGCCCCTGTTTTAAACCCCAAACTATACTGTGATCATTTGTCAGTGCAGACATGTGATCATTTGTCAGTGCAGACATGTGATCATTGTCAGTGCAGACATGTGATCATTTTGTCAGTGCAGACATGCTACATGTTACTCACAATAAAACTCACTTCACGTATCCCTGATGCATCTTTTTTTTCCCCCGTCTTAATGTTAGACTAAGCACATGCAAGCAGCTATTTCCAGTCGCAAAAAACACTTTCAGTTTCAAACCTCTATGGCTATAAATTGAAAAGGTCATAAGGCGATGCATGTATTGCCATCTTCTAAAGCTGCGAAGCAAGCAACAACAATAACAAAAATAGCCACGTGAATAAATTGATCAAATATCATGCGCACACAAGCACACACCACATACTAATCAACAACCAAAAACAAAACAAAAAAGTGCAAACAAAATACAAGAATAAAATCAGTGGCCTATGAAGTAGACAAACATGCCTTTTTCTCTGGACAGTATCTAAACTGTCACACAAAACAAATACACAATTCAATACATCACTGTCACATAAAACAAAGGATTCAGCATATAAAACAAAATTCAACAAATGTTATATCAAAGACAGCCCCAGCTAACAGTTCAAATCTTTTGATTATTCTCTTCTGTAAGGATTCTCCTAATGAAGACTATTTTAAAGCATTTCTTTTTGTCCTAAACGCATTCGTCTCTGCTCCCAGTGGAAATATACACCACCACCCCCTCCCCAGCCCAACTCCCAAAGACTTTAAAGAGGAGTTTTCCTGGAGACCTTTCTGTCTCTGCCTGTACTGGAGTCATCTCCTCATGAAATACTCTGCCCTGTTTTTCCGACACGTTGCTGTTCTTGCATGCAGTGGACTTTGCTCCTCTCCTAAAACTTCTAAGGAATCTCAAGGATGACTGCTGACAGGTCCATTGTTCTCTGTATGCCTCACATCAATTGTGAACAGACCTATTTGACCCAACAGATGCAGCAGTGTTCTCTTCACCCATGTATCCTTCGTTTCAAATCTCTATTGAGAAAGCAGATGGGGCAAATTTCTCAGTCTGCACAAAAACTCCATTCCCTCTGAGTCTTTGGATGAGACTTTTAAATTGAGGTCCCAGTGTGTAAAAAATACAAATAGATTAAATCCCATTCCATCCTTCACAGGGAGTAAGGTTGTTGTGTGCCGGATGCATGGACAAAACTTAAAAAAAAAAAAAAACAGTACAGAAAATGCATCCACACTGGCGTCACATTTAGGCATCATTCCCAAAATGGAATGTGGCTTTCTTACTGATGGAATTCAAAATGATCACATTAAAAAAAAATCTCATCAATGACGAACTTACAGTTCAAGCCCAAGAGAATGAAAGTGCTATTGCAATGATAACAAAGCCTCACAGCTCTACAGTTGCCACAACAAAACAATGCCCAGCCAAGAGCAATGTATCTCAACAGCCCTACAACATAACTCTGGCACCAGGGCCATCAAAGATTAACAACTGTCATTTCCCTGGCACTGTGCAGAAATCCATTTGTCTCTGTCTCTTTGTCTCTGTCTCTGCCTATCACTGCTGTAGCTCACGCCCTTCCATTTCCAGCCTGACTCTGCAAATGTGTGAGCCAGTCAGCATTTTCTTTGTATCACCAGTTCCAGCTCTTAACTCTCTTGTCAATCGGGCGCCCGCTAGCGCCTGACCGGAAATCACACAGCCAAAACGCTGAGCGCCTGCCAGCACCCGGTAAAAACACGTGGCAACAATGGGCACCGCCATGTTTCTCGAAGAAAAGGAAGTCTCGCGAGAACGTGATTTCCTTCTTCCTGTAGCCATTTATTACCGTCTGCAAAAAAAAAAACGCGAGTCGATGCGTGCCGTGGTTCTCGAGTTACGAATTTTTTAAAGTTTTGAAGTCGAAATGCGGTTTTTTTCACCATGGCTTACCTTGATTTCTGCCGTTCTATAATGAGATTTAGTGATGGAGATACTGTGATTTGTAGAATTTACGGCATAAGACTTAGTGAAAGTGCTGGGTGATGAAGCTTAGAGTGACCTAGATTTCGACTGGGATGAGGTTCAAGGTATGATGAGCAACGATTCGGAAGAAAGTTCTGAAGAAGAAGATTTTTTTTCCCCCGAGTAAATGGCTCATGTGACATTCTTCAAACTTACAATATAGCAACATATATATTCGTAGGAATTTTAAAAATCATTTTCATTCATTCTTTCCTTTCCTCTCTTTTAAATTATTTTTTTAAATTGAGTAACCATGTTCAAATTACGGAGTTACCTATCTTGCCGATGGTTTTCGGTGTTACTAAGCTCGGATAAGTGCATACTGAAGAGGGTTATAAAGACTCTATGATAGTCCAGCTCGTGTTCTCTCTGGATGTATTGAGTGAAAGGATCCGCACCAACCACAACATTAAGAAGCAGAACATGACGGGAAACCCTGAAAAACACCAGGCACAAAGTGTGTGGGTTAGAAAGGAAGCGAGATCCTGTGACGGTGGGTGAGAGGGAGGTGGGAACACAAAGCAGCCCCAGCAGACCTGAGAGCAAGTCGGTGCCACCTACCTTTGAAGTCGATGGGCTTGGTCTTCATGTTCTTAAGATCTTTCGGGGACAGCACCAGAGGCTTAACCTGAAACTTCTACAATGCACAGCAAAAAAAAAAAAAAAAAAAAAAAAAAAAAAAAAAAGTCAGATTTCAAATCATGTTAAAACAGGGTTAGGTTATAACTTGATATGGGAAACAGCATTCAATTATGAAAGGATGTGAAAGTATATAAAAATATTCAAAGAGTTGAACATATGGTGAAATTATCCTACTGGGGGTCAAGGTCACAAGAAAACCAGAACTGCTGAGGATTTAGCTTTATTAGGCTCAGATCCATGTGAACAAAGACTGGAGTCCCCATGTGTCATCCATTCAAACACATGTCTAACATCAAATTTGTCTGAAGCAACTCAATTTGTCATTAGAACTGAAGTCCCTATTTCATGTGGGAATTGCATTTGAGACAGAAAGCTCCTAACCCTGTTCAAAATTCTTATTTGGGGCAGATCCTGCATAGACAGAACAGTAAACATGTAAAGGTGAGGTGGTGTTTTGTCCCTTTTTTCTCCATATGTGCAAATCCCAAACTACAAACTCAACCATCGCATGAAACTGGTACAAGACACACAGAAAGGTGCTGGGACTGCACATATTTCATAATTTGGGTACCTTTACATTTTTCAAAACTTGTTTTACCAAAAATAATTCCTCAATAAAGTTTCACTTTGCAAGGACTACTTCTGGGAAATTACCTGTACACATCTTCCCCCTAGACATTTTTGTTGCCAGAAACACCTGACTAGAGAGGTAAACCATTCTGAGAGCAAAGCTCATCCTCCGGAATCCTCCTAGGACCAAGTCTCCCACCTTTGACTGCTTCTTGTGCTTGTCCAAGCAACAACAGACACAGCTTCTTCAGGATACAGGCATGCACAAAATGCAACCTCAGCAATAACCCAATTCCAAGGCTATGAAGCGTGCTGATACGTGGACCCTACCCACTGAATTGTTTCACAAGTCAGGAAAAATCAAAACACCAAACTGCAACCAGCCACAAGAAAACAGCAGCTCCCCAAAATGATCATTGACAGAGCTGCACTACACAATGTAAAAGAATGCCGTGTAACCTGAGAATGACTGTCGTGAACTGGTAAATCAACAGGAAATGGCAATACATACAATACAGAGAAAACATCATTTACTCAGACACAGTGTCTTCTTCTCTCCTTTTTGTGAACTTTGTAGTCTCATGGTTATTCAGTTATTGCTGAGAAAAAAAAAATACAAAGAAAGAAAGCTCCCACTGTTCTCCACCAAGTTCAAGCAAACATGACATAACCTAGAGCCACCTGGCGAGAGTTGCCAAGACAATCAGAGATCAACAGAACCTGTAAGGCTGACAGGCATCAGAGGTGAGAAGGAGGGGTCACAAAAGGGGCAGACAGGACTGATTCTGACGAGCAACTCGCCTGGAAAAAACTGTGCACACACCAAAACACTGGTGGAGTTTTGAGTGCAGGAGGCAGAGAGAGAGAGGCATAAGAGTGCAGAGTAGCACAGATTGGGGATTAAGACAATGTCCAAACACACGAGTCAGTGTGGGGGTTGGTGGGAAAACTACAGTGGGTTAAGCCGGTCCATGCACCTTGGTGAACTGTGACAAGCATTTGGGTAAACACAAAACAGGTGTGCAGTGGAATGACGCACTGGAGGCTTGGTCTTTCAACTTCAGCATGTCCGCTTGATGGTGCAATGCTGGCAATTGACTCCTCAAAACAACAACAAAAAAAATTATCGAGAGTAAAGGTCATCTGTGTATTGCTCAAGAATGAAATCATTAAGCGATGAACTCTGTGTGGTCAAATTTCAAGAGTCATTTCTCAATGAACCCAAATGACCTCAAACCAGAAGATAGCCAGTGGCCTGCTGAGAACAGAGATGAAAACTTCCAAGAAAAAGCCAGGAGATCAGGCTGAAGAAATCGGCTAACAGCCTGGAGATGACAGTACTGTTGCTGTCAGCTCCCCTTCCTGCTCATTCAAGTAACAATGAAGGGGTTCAAGATAGGGAACGCTCATAATACTAGACAGGCACTTGGGAGAGCACTTGGGAGTTTTATTTCAAAATGCTCCACCTAGCATCAGTTCTACTCATTTCACATGTATGCACAGTACACAAAGTTCATTCCGCTGGAAACAGTCTGGTATTCCCAACATGTTCTACTGCAGCCAGAATTGTATATATCGAACAATTCTGGAAAGTGTACCTGCTTTACTTCAGCATGAAAATGTTCACATCTGAAATTTCAATGACAAATAACCCCCATGTCTTACACAAGCCTGAACAGTGCATTTGCTTCATTTCTCTAAGAAACAATCACACATTCCAAAACAATATGCTGCAACAAAAATCCAACGTATTCCATAATGCTGTGCATTGCACATGTTTCAGTTCAATCTAAATGGTTTTAGATTCCAGATTATCTTATTTCAACATAAAACAGATGTATCTTATAATTCTGTGCAGAGGTCATGCATGAACATACTCTATGCTCTACAAAATTCTGAGTAGTACAGATGCCTTACTTACAGAAGAAACATTTCATATTGTCCTGCTGCAACATAAATCCTATACATTACATAAATCTAGGTGATAACTATGCTTTATTTCTAACCCGACTGGTTTCGCTTTCACAATCCAGTCCGCGTAAAGTCCGACTTTGACAAATGCTTTTGGCTGTGGTGACAGTCTATGGCCTCTTTCTGTCATTCCTAACTGTCCTGCAGGCTCCACTCACCTGTTTTTTGGTCTGAAGGCACAGGGCGAAGGTTGATAGGCTGAATATTCTTTCTGAAGCCATCGTAGAAGAGAACCATGTAGGAACCTGGGCAACAGCAGTCCCACCAGCCCATGTCATTGCAATGAAACTGCTAAGGATCGTAACTGAGGTAGTTTCTACTGTACACGTTCTGCTGGCAAAGAACACAGAGCTAATACAGATCTGTTCTCATGTGGGCGTTCACAGGTACACGCACTTACACTGGAGTAATGGTCCTAATTCTAGTCTTTTGGACCAGAAACCAGAGCAGTGGTCCTAGTTCTCCTCTATGGTATGATGGTCAGTCTATTAATAATCAGTTTTAAACACAGTATACATACAGACAGACAGATTTTCGGAATGAAAGTGGAGCCACAATGCTCATAAGCATCAGCATACAAACAAACAGATGGATTTTCTGAGTGAAATTGAGGACCACAATGGTCGCTTATATTCATCAATATACTTAAAAACAGATGGATTTTTTAATTAAGAATGAAGAACACAATGGTGATTGATAAAAATCAGTATACATACTGATGAATTTTCGGCATGAAAGCCAGGACCACAAATGGTCACTTATAAATACACCAAAACAGATGCAGACACAACAAACCTATATCCACAGCAAGATCTTTTATGCTAGATTTGGTGCCAGTTAGACTTGTACTGCAGGTGGGGATAGGCCTGGGTTGTTCTTTTTTCCCTTAAACAGTACCTTTCGTTGGTATGGCCCTCTGTAAAATGAATGACACTATATCTAGTGAAAGAAAGACATGGCAGGATCAGTGGTAGGGACGTTCATCTGTATGTCTCTGTGGGAGTTTTCACTGCAATTACAGCCTACATACCGTCCCCGAGAACCTCATCTATCTTGGCCAGGTACATTTTGCAGTCAGTCCACTTGCCTGCACCTGGTCCCCCACCCGGAAAATCTGTATAAAACAAACACACACACACACACACACACAACCATACATGCACATACACAACCATACACACAGAAAAGTCCCCTTAAAAATGGCAATAACAGAGGCAATGTTGAAAAAGTAAAAGAAAAAAAAAAAAAAACACTACCTGCTGTTATTTCCAACCATGGACAAAATCTGAACCCAAGATTCCAATCTGATAATTTTCCCGTCCAACACTACAAAGAGTTATGTTCACACTGACCTCAATCAACAATGCTTTAAGCTGTGCTGGCAACGGACTGAACCGAACAGTTTTTTTTCAGTATTGTTTTATAAACACCAACATATGTATAGTCCCATGGACCACATTTGGTGCTGACACCAAGTGAAAAAGAGGAGTAAAAATAAAGGGTCTTATGAAAAAATTTTTTTTTTTTTTTCATGAAGCAATAACGTATGTAGTGAAGCTGAAATCCACAGAAAAGCAGTTTAAATTGCTGAACTGGTTTGTTTGTTTAAAATACCTCCCCTGATTTAAGATTGAAATGCGACACTTCATATTTCAAAGTGTCCACTTCCATATTTCAAGAGTAGCTTCCCTTGACTTTAAGTTAACTGATCTCTATGACTTCATCTCACAAGGAGTGGATTTAAGGCTTTTCTCTTATTCTTTTAATTGAAATGAATACTACCGTAAAAAAAAATCTTCCCTTCAGTCTTGTGGAGTGAGCCCCACTTCTTTACTCACCGTCTTCCCCTTCTTGCGTTTGTCCCGCCGCTCGGAGTGTCGGGTCAGAGGGCGGAGCCTTTCGCTGTCCATGTCCATCACTTCATCATAGCGCTGGTTCCACCCCTCAAAGTGAATCTGGACACGTTTGTTCTCTGCATCTATGCTCATGATCTTCGAACTGTACCTGAAAAAGATCGACAGCCAAATCTGTATTCAAATCTGAAAACCAGAAAATTACAAACTTTTTTTTGGATAAGGGTGCAAATGGCCTTTGGGAAAAAAACTGAATTGGGAAAAAAATTGAAAAAAAAAATAAGGATAACAGACTAACGGAGGCAAAAAAACCTGAAACCTGCTAAAATCTTTTTCATGGCCTCAGAGCGTCATTGTGATGACAAAACAAACTCGTACACTGGGCCACAACTTTTCTTTGAATGCCAAAATATCATCACAATTCCATTCCCAAAGCTGGAATGTGTCTACCTCAATGGACCGACTACAACTGGCCAGATACACAAAAATCTCACCAATACAGATCCTTTTTGACAGTTTAATAAATTCAGATGGTAACAAATTCCTTTTCCACTACATTTTGTTCCGTTCCATCCTCTATCATTCCAATCATGCTTTCTTTCAATTCATTTGTTTTCCACAATAATTCTGATTTTTTTTAAAAACTTTACAAGAAATAATCTGACTGAAAACACAAACAAAACACCATGCCTATCTCAGTGACTGACCAGTTACTTTGATAGTCCTGTGCCTCTAGGCGCTCTCCTTTACGCCACACGATGCCAGGACGCACCGGAAACTTGACCTTCTGCGCAGCTGTGGCGTCATCGTTCTGTTCCCGGCTGGACGACGCCACACAGTCAGGTCTGAAGAACTGGACTTACAGGATGCATCATCCTTCACTTTATAACCTGAGGCAAAGGTCACACAGTGGCTGTATGGCAACATGAAGAAAGTCGACATCAAAGACAGCATAACTTTCTGGAGGCAAGAGTCAGGAAAAGAGCGGATAACAATTAACATTTCTTGATCAACAAAAACAGGCATTCCTTCTTAGGATGATGCCCCCCCCCCCCCCCCCCCACACACACACACATACAGAGGTCACACACACACACACACACACACACACACAAAGATGTGACACACACAACAGTGTCTTAACTCAAATACAAGTTTTCATAAATGTACGAACCTGTTCCCAAACAACTGTCAGTTTCAGAAGAAGATGGCTCCACATAAGAATTGGAATCTTCGGTTTCCGACATGACTGTGGCTGGCTCCGAAGCAACATCATTGCTAATGCTGGATGCTGAGCTGACCGCACCCCCTCATTCTCTCCCCCTACCTCAGACGTATCATCTGACATGGACTGCCCACAAAATGTTTCTTTGGACAATACATCTGAGGATCAATAACATTAAAAGAGTTGTTATCATTATTACAATTCATAATCATGAAGACTTATTGAGCATTTTGATTCCTGTAGCTCATCATAGCATTTCACATACAATGAAGTTATAAATAACATGAAAATAAAAAAAAACAAGAAGTAGCATAATAAAAAAAAATTCACGCTCTATTACTCCAGCCTCAACAAGATCAAGGCCACTTTTCACAGGACTCAATACATGCACATCATTACGAACACTCTCTCTTCCTTTCGATTATATGTGCCCGAGCACACAAACACACACACACACACACACACACACACACACACACACACACACACACATGCAAGCACGGTCATACATGCGCACATACACACACTCACACACATCACACGCACGCTCACCCTTAACTCCCCCTATTCTCCCCTCCTCCTCCTCTCCACACCAATGCATGTGCAGACACACGATGCAATTACAACATGATGCAAAATGGTACAGACAATGTCTTTAAGATTTCTTTTTTAATATAAAACAAAAATAAAGGAGAAGGGAAGGGAGATGAGGAGGTCCTTCACAGAAAATTTCAAAAAAGCTGTGGACAGAGGATCAGACAGATAAGAAGCATTTCAGACTCTTTAACCCTGATAGGGAGAGGAATACTGACCAAATGATTTTGTTCTGACAAACAGAAATATAGAGAATGTGATTCATCACCAGAACTGAAAATATAATAGGATATTCTAATTTGTGAGATGGACTATACCAGAAAGATGTGCCGGGCCAGCACCAGTATGTATCACAAGAGAAGCAGTAAGAAAAAGTTCATAAAAAATTCTAGAGTAACAGGAAGCTAAGCCAGTAACTTGAAAAACAGTGTTGCTTGTTCCAGTATGGGGGCTTTGAAAATCTACCTTTAAGTTGAAGCTCTATTATTGAACATTTGGAGGTTCTGAAGCACCAAGGAGAGCACTGCCATTGTCAAGCTTGGTGTTGGACAGAATAAAATGCAAACATGTGGTTTGTATAGAGACCTATAGCAGAGGTGAAAAAGAGAAGTCACGAGAAAGGGAGAATGGACAACACAAAGACAAATGTAGATTTTTTTTTTTACCAAAAAGGAGTCAAAACCAACACACACACAAATTAATATGAGCAATAATAGCAAGCTGAAACACAGAGGTTTTGGGAAAATGTAAAATCTTTAGCCAAATCCAAACACAAGACTCAAACATCATAATTCAGCACATTTCTGAGTAGGACCTTCTTCAGCCTTACTTAGACTAGAGTTACAATGTAAAGAAACTGATGTAAAATTATTGCATCACACCACAACTGATTGGATTCTCTCTGCCCCCCCCCCCCCCCCCCCCCCCTGCTCTTTCTTTCCTCTTTCCCTCCGTCTCCTCCCAATTGCAAGTAATCAATAGGAAGCACTAGGATCAGTCAAAGACATTGAAGTCAGTCTTGATTGTTTACAATGTAGACGTGTACAATCTAATTAAATTAAAACAAATATAACTAATGATGGTAGATATATTGCTCATGGATAAAATAAAAAAAATTTAATAAGGTATTGCTCTGATACCAATAAAAACATTTTCATTATGCATTCTATGTTGTTACTACTTCTTGTGTGTTCCCCGCACCCCCCTTACACACACAATGAGAAAAGGTATGACTGACCTATCAAAAGAAAAAAGTAAATCTGCAAAGAGTGATCTAGGAAATCAGAGATCAGTAAGACTAACTTCTGTGGCGAGCAAAGTATTTGAAACAATAATCAGGTTTGTTATTGTTGATCATATGGCCCATTACATGGTACACAGAATGTCTTCATGGCATCAGCCAGCATGGACTTTTGTGTCATCCAGTTTCTGCATGTAATGGAGATTTTACACAAAAATGCTGACAAACGCAACAATATTGATTTGTTTATTTCAATTATTAAAAAAGCTGTAACAGGTGATCTTTCAGAATTTTTCAAGGAAACACTCGTAATTGGAGATGCTTTCTCTAAAAAAAGCTAATGCAGTATGTGATGTATCTCAGGGCAGCATTTTGGCCCTGTTCTTCTCATAATTCTCAGAAACCAATGGACTATAATAGCCTCAGTTTATAAAGTATCTGCAGACAATACACATCACATAACTATAAAATGTTACAATAAGGTTTGAATCATGTTGTCAAATGATCTGAACCTGGACTACAATGCAATGTGACATTATGTACATGATTGGAAAGAACCATTTTTTGCAAAGCGTGTGCCCTCAAAACAGAACAAATACGCAAGAAGAGAAAGATAGATTTTGGGGGCTTTGGTCATTATGATCAGACAGCAGTCAACAAGTAAATAAGATGCTTGATATTCATGTAACAAATACACACATAGGCACACACACAACCTCTTCAATTTTATACACAAAACACAAGACACTTCTCTTAATTTATGATGAAAAGTTGCACATCAGCTGGAGTATGGTCATACTATTTCGGATACATAGAAGACCAATGTTTGAGAAGGTAGTCAACCTTGACTGAGAAATGAGAAGGTACAAAGAACAAGATTACTGTAGAGGATTCAGACAGCGGTGAGCATCACCAGTTATCCACTATAAAGGCGAGAGGTTCACGTTATCCAGGTGCGATTGTTTTTAACCCTCTGGTTTTCAAACATCATGAAGACATAAATGTATCAGACTCTTGCAGGTTACAATGCCGTGGCAATCCAGCAGCTCCTTACTTGTTCTTGTGTTCTTGCTTCCCACTTTGTTGTTTTTTTGGGGTCAGTTTTTCCTTCTACTTCTATGTCACCTACCTTCTGGTTATGCAGGATCAGGATCAGTATAAGTACATTGCTGGAACCTTCCTACGTTATAGTTGCAATGGAAAAGAGGAGGTAGCCCATACTCTTAGTTCTTTGCTAAAGCCCTCTTCAGGTTAATAAAACTTATTTTAAAATGTTGGCATATTTACATTTTAAAACATTCCGACCCAGTGAAACTAATGCCCCAAAGGCCATCCCCGAGTTCAGCTCAATGGGACCCTGTTGCAACAGTGCATCCACCTCTCCGATTCTAAGATTGACCTGTACAGGATAACATTTTGAGGTGGCTGTGCTCCCTGCTTTAGTGTGGGGAAAAATTCAGTGTGGTTGAGGCACAATGACACCAAACACAGTCATATAGATTATATATAAATGACATAAGTAGAAATCTCTCTCCTGGAAGTACTATGAGGCTTTTTGCAGATGACAGCTTAGTATATAGAACAATCAGAAGCAAGAATGATACACGCACTCTACAAGAAGATTTAAACGCTTTACAAGAGTGGGAAAGAACTTGGAAAATGGAATTTCATCCCCAGAAGTGCCAAGTGTGCATATGTAATAAACGCTCATCAACTAGATCAGAATATTCTACTCACAATACTATTCTTAAAGAAACCAGTGCTGCAAAATATTTTGGCATGATTATTGATAGTCGTCTCAAATGGAAACAATAAATTACAATTTAGTATGTAAGAAAGCAAATAACATCTTAGCTTTCTTCCACTTTCTTCTAACACTGGTTAGACCAGTACTGGAATATGGTTGCTCAGTCTGGGACCCTCACCATCTAAAGGACATTGATAACCTCGAAAAGATTCTGAAGACAGCAGCACAGTTCGTAACAGGGAATCATATCAGAGAAAGAAGGGGAATACTAGGAAGAAGATGAGGAAATTAGGATGGAAACCCTTAGAAGAGAGAATCTGAGCTTTTATTAAACTTAATTAATATCTTCTTCAAAGGCAAAAGCTAAACTAATTGATATTCCAATGGAACAACCAGTATTGAATAAAAGTAGCACCAGGAGTGGTGGTCAATCTTATGCCATACCTGCATCTCATACTGACAGCCACTTACATTCATTTTATCCTAGTTCCGTATGGCTGTGGAACTCACTGCCGGGTGCCATAAGATTGCCACAAATGCAGTCTCATTTAAAAATCAAATTGATACGACAGTCTTGAGATCTGCATATTGACTGATTTTTCTATTTTAACTTCCCCAGATATTTTATGGTTACCTGTGCCTGAACCTGGCCATTGCTTTTAACTTTTTGAATATCGTGTGTTACCCCTTGTTGGCAAATTTTGCTACAGGGGCCAACAGGCTGAATCGCACTTTACTTTACTTTATTTTTAACATGCGCGCTGGTGACCTACTAGTTTTTGAGTGAACCAGTCTTTTAGGAAGAAGAAGAAGAATTTCATTTGGTAACAGATCTTAATCTTCATGCAACAAATTACTTGCTAACATCTTAAGAACACAAAACATCAACCCCTTCAAAACTCATATTGGCCTGTGGAAGGTACAAATAATATCACCTAACTATTGTGTGATGACTTTGAAGAGGCCTATGTCTCAAATATACCATGCAGTAAGGAGGGGTTTGAAAGCTAGTTTTAAATTGCCTTAATCCTTGTCTTATTACCGGAAAAACGTCAGTCACTTTGACAAAACTTGCAACAATTCACTGGTTGGATGATAATCACTGATTGAAACAGATTCAGAAAATTAAGTATTACGCACACACAGACAAAAAAAAACTAGTTTATTACTGTCACTGAATTTCCATTTGGCGAGATGTGACAGGGATCATTTACACATGTTGAAAAATCCAGCGGCAAACCGGGATTATGCGTATGTTGTCACCAGTCTGTTTCCTAAAGTGAAATTTTAAACTGTTCGAGGACACGGAATATGCAAATAAAATTGACATGGCATGACTGTAAGCGGTTGAAAAGTAAGGGTACCAAAATTCCTGTTTTTTGATCTGTCTGATGTAAACTACAGGACACATAATTTGTGTTCCTAAAACGTTAAAATGTATGTGCACTTTTTGTTTCCGTGCCCGAACTCACCTCTGACGCCATGTTTTCGTCATATGTTAAAATCGGTATTTATTACGAAACAAGTAAAATATATAGTGGTCTACTATGGTACTGCCAGTAATAGAAGTAATAAATCAATGTAAAGCCATCGAAAATTTAATGCTATTAATATTTTTTTTCAGAATGCAGTTGGTACTCGCTTTTTAGTGTTCCCACCTGGTTATAATCAAGAAACTGAAAATCCACCAAAGTGTTTAGACTTTCGCGGGAGAAAGGAAATCTTAAGCTCTCCTAATGGGAGCAAGAGTTACCCTACTTATCTTTATTTCTGTTTACTTATTCACTACCTAATTTAAGATTCATTTCATACCAACCAAACTGAGGTTTTCTGTATTGTTTTTCTGTTCATCTGTGTGTTTGTTTGGACTCGACTCAAGATGGAAAAGGCTGTGGCAATCTTCCATCAAAGTCAGTTTGTGTTCGTTCATTTCTCTTGTCGTTGTTGCTTCGTACCTGTGTCAGGAGCAGGGTGTATGAGCAAGCTTGGAACACTCTTCTTGGGGTTGTGTCCTTATCCGTACTGTGTGCTCTGTGTCCGCATTTCAGCTAGGCGATTTAGTGTGTCGTATGGAACAACTGTTATAGGGTGCATACAGATGTAAATTAACATCGTCTGTGCGTATAGCCACAAAACCGTGTGGTCAGTAGTCGAGTGGTGGGGGTATGTGGCTCATTCACTCAATTAATGGAACAGTTCTCTTCTTCTTCTTCCTAAAAGACTGGTTCACTCAAAAACGAGTAGGTCACCAGCACGCATGTTAAAAAGTAAGGTAAAATAAAATAAAGTGCGACTCAGCCTGTGGCCCTGTAGCAAAATTTGCGACAAGGGGTCGCACACGATATTCAAAATGTTAAAAGCAATGGCCAGATTCAGGCCCAGGTAACCATAAAATACCTGGGGAAGTTAAAATAAGACTGTCGTATTAATTTGATTTTAAAATGAGACTGCATTTGTGGCAATCTTGATGGCACCCGGCAGTGAGTTCCACAGCCGTACAGAACTAGGATATAAGGAATGTAAGTGGCTGTCAATATTAGATGCAGGTATGGCATAAGATTGACCATCACTCCTGGTGCTACTTTATTCAGTACTAGTTGTTCCATTGGAATATCAATTAGCTTAGCTCTGCCTTTGAAGAAGATTTTAAGTTTGACAAAAGCTCTTCTCTCTTCTAAGGGTTTCCATTCTGATTTCCTCATGTTCTTCCTAGTATCCCCCTTCTCTCTGATATGGTTCCCTGTTACGAACCGTGCTGCTCTCTTCTGAATCTTTTCAAGGTTATCAATGTCCTTTAGATGGTGAGGGTCCCAGACTGAGCAATCATATTCCAGTACTGGTCTAACCAGTGTTTTGTAGCAGTCATCTTTGACCTTTTTAGGGCAGTCGTTGATATTCCTGTATAAGAAAGTTAAGATGTTATTTGCTTTCTAACATACTAAATTGTAATGTTCTTTCCATTTGAGACGACTATCTAAAAATCACGCCTAAATGTTTTGCAGCATTGGTTTCTTTAAGAATAGTATTATGAATAGAATATTCTGATCTAGTTGATGAGCGTTTATTACATATAATATACGCAACACTTGCACTTCTGGGGATGAAATTCCATTTTCCAAGTTCTTTCCCACTCTTGTAAACTGTTTAGATCTTCTTGTAGAATGTGTATATCATTCTTGCTTCTGATTGTTCTATATACTAAGCTACAAAAAGCCCTCATAGTACTTCCAGGAGAGAGATTTCTACTTATGTCATTTACATGAATTAAGAAAAACAAGGGCCCCAGAACAGTTCCCTGTGGTACACTGGCAAAAAGTTCATGGATGTTGTCATCCAAGAGGCTACACGTAGTGCCTTAAACGGCTTGCTCCGTGCTGTGTGTTGTATTGGAGATGAATAAACGCCTATCATCTTCTAATCCCGAATTGTTCCATTATTGAGTGAATGAGCCACATACCCCCACCTCTCGACCACTGACTACATGGTTTTGTGGCTATACGCATAGACGATGTTAATTTGCATCTGTATGCAACCTATAACACAATGATGTGGTTTTATGGGCGTGTAATTTTTCTCATCACGGGAGCAAGAGGTGCTTTAGTTATTCGTTACATACTGTTTACAATTTCCTGTCTCATTTAAGATGTCGTTTCCAAGCAATCAAAACCAGGTTTCCTGTATTTGTTCCTGTTCATCTGTGTGTTTTTTTGGGTATATTCAAGGTGAAGAAGGCAGTTGCAGTCTTGAATCAACGTGTTTGTTCGATTTTCCGTTTGTTATTGCTGTGATCATGTATCAGGTAAAGGGTATAGGCCTATGATTATGAGTAAGCTTGGAGCATCCTTTTCAAGGCATGTCTCCTTGTTTGTCCTGTGTCCTCTGTTTTTACATTTCTGCCAGGCGATAAGGTATGCAACAATCTTTTGGAGCTATGAGAATGTAATTTTTGATGGTGAGCAAGAGTTACCCTACTTATTGGTTCTATACTGTTTTAGTATTCCTTTCCTCACTTAAACCTCAACAACTTAAAACAATTGTTGCATATGACAACTATAAATCGTCTGGAAGAAATGCCAACACACTGCACAAAGAACAAAAAAGGATGAAACAGTTTGATGTAATTTGTTTACAACAATCTCAAGTAACAGAAGCAAACATTACAGAACCGAAAAATTAATGGGAATTAGGGTACAAATGGAAGTAACGGAGAAATTGTCCTGCTGTCCAAATAGTTTTAGTGGAGAAGTTAATTTGGTACTATCCCAAAACAGAGTTTAAGTCGTTTCAGTAGCCAGTGATGTTCATAACTTATAGCGGTTTCTTTGAAAATTTTCATGCTGTTCGGTCTAAGGCGAGCGAATCATTACTGCGTTTTTGAGTTGTTCTGGTCACTTTCCTGACCGATGGATCGATCTTTCCGGGATCGCTCATGATTTTGAAAGAGTCTGTGATTTATTTTTGCACGAGCAAGTTTTGCAAAGTGTTTTCAAAGTTTTGGCAGTTTTTCTTCGCGAACATAATTTTATATGATTGTGGAAGACGTGTTTGATATCGCAGATCAATACAAGAGTACACATTCTTGAGACAAAATTGCACAGAAAAGATTTTTTAAATTGTTTGAAACGAATGCCAGTTTTTTTTTGTTTTTTTTTTTTTTCTCAGCTTCCGTGTTAGATAAAGCAGCGAGATGATATTGTAGGCCTGCGCGTTGTCGATACCCACACAATCGGTTTCAAATCGAGCGAATTATTGTTAAAGTTCTTTCCCTAATCATCCCCGGGATCAACAGCAAAGTGCTCTCCCTTCAAGAGCAAACCAGACAAATTCCCGCATGCATTTGCGGTCCCGTGGAATGCATGGTCGTAGTGTGAATGTGAATGTGAGAGGTGAAAATGTACCTTTGTGCTGGTTCATGGAAGCACAAAACGGGCAGATTGTTCCCACAGACAAACTGGTCAAGCCAATGTTTCAATTGTTCGCACAGACAAACTGGTCAAGCCAATGTTTCAAAACAGAACACCGAACATGTCTTTGGAATTGACAGCCAAGTGCCTGGACTTCATGTGGAGAAATGCACTGTCAATGGCTGCAGCGGATCATTATGAAGGGTTACAGGCTGTGTCACAGCTGGTCTGTGAGACGTTCGCTTATCAGGGGTGGGTGATCAGTGCGACAGCATCACACAACAAAGCCACATGTCTGATGGACGTGCGTAGTCGTTTCCTTTGGCCAAATAACTATTTCTACTCCCCATTTTGCGGTGAAATATGTACATATGTCATGGGCTCCCCAGAGACCGAACAAATTGTGGGAAATATGTTTGGTGTGTCATCTACACGTGGTGGGAATAGTGCTTCTTTTGTATGTTACCCACCAGCTCTCGTCATACCTTGTTTTCAGACAAAACAGCGAGTAAACAAAATAAAAACAACTGTAAAACGTTTTGTTGTCCCTACTGTTTCAACCCTGAGTGTGACCCCAGTGGGAATCAGAGACCTTCAAAGAAAGGATGGCACACTCTGAAGGAATGTTTTGAAAATGTCAGTGTTCTATGTAAAGATGACAAATATCCCCATGTGTTGGAAGATGGTGTGCTGTACAAAGATTTTATATTGTTGCAGGTCAGCTTGTTGTTCCCCACTCATTAAAACAAACCGTGTGGTTGTGTTGCATGACGCCATCATGGCAGTATGTGTTGGTGTTTTGCATAACTTTAGTGTGTGGGTTCTCCCGTTTTCACTGGCCAAGTGTTAAATTATATATTTCGGACTATAATCGTCCCTGTGACATTTGCCATAAAACTTCCGCAGGGAAGAACACCTTGTGCTCCCCTTGAAGAAAATGTCTATAATCAGTGAAGCCTTTAAAAGAATAGCCATTGACATTGTTGGTCTCACTGGTCCCCCCCCCCCCCCCCCCCCCCCACCCCTTCGTCCTCTGGTCACATATTTGTACTCACCATTGTTGATGGGGCCACTGGTTACCCAAGAGCCATACCTTTGAAAACAAAGGATGACACACTGTCGCTGGAGCACTCTGTTCACTCTTCGGGCCTCAAGTTATACCATCCGAGATCTTTCAGATCAAGGTACACAATTTGTGTCTGAACTCATGGCAGAGGTATACTGACTGTTGGCCGCCGAGTCCCTTACCACTTACCCCTATCATCCCAGTTCCAATGAAAAGGTGTGCTTTGTTTCTCTCACACAGTACGCATGAAGAAGAAAGAAAGAGCTATTCGGTCTAGAACGCGTTTACTGTCGCTAGGTAAAGTTACAAGAAAGAAGTGAGCGTTGTGTCCCTTTACAATTTGGTTGCGATATCGGCGTATGAATAAAGAACACTATTTGCATGCAGTAATGTAACAAGGTGGGGTGTTTTAACAGCACTCTAAAAGCAATGATTAAAAAACAAAGTGGCACAAGAGTAAGTAAAGGATTGGGACAGGTGTATTCCCGCCCTGCTAATTATTTACAGAGAGTTGCCTTGCTCGGCTACTGGTTTCTTCCCCTTTGAGTGACTATTTGGTTGTCCAGCCAGAGGACCTATGTTCCCTTTGTCTCGGTCATGGACATGACAGGTCTTATCAGAGGAGGGCCAAAAAAATGTGTACCAGTATGTGTTTGACCTCGAAAACTTCATTGTGGATACATGTTCTTTAGCGCATGAACAGGTAAAAGAGTTTGTAAACAAGTACGAACAGTACGTTGACAAAAAGGCCAAGATCAGAGTTTTGTCCCCTGGTCAGAAAGTTTTGGTTTTGTTATCTGCTGATAAAAAAAAAAACAAAAAAAAAAAAAAACAAACAAACAAAACAAAACAAAACAAAAACAAACAAACAAAAACAACAATAAGACCTCAGGTCAAGCAGAAATACCCGTCCATTGGTGTTGAAAAAGTGAGTCCTGTCGATTATAAAGGTAACATGGATGGTGTGCATAAAATTTTCAACTTTACTATTCACATATTTCTTCTTGTGTTTTTATCAATGATGTTGATGTTGAAACTCAAATTTACATCTTCGACAGTTATTAAATGTCAGTATTTTGGGAAGACGGTGTTTCAGCTGATTTTGTTCCTCAGAGTTCTGTGACCGTTGACATCTTCGACAGTTATTAAATGTCAGTATTTTGGGAAGACGACGGTGTTTCAGTTGATTTTGTTCCTCAGAGTTCTGTGACCGTTGACATTGATGGTCACAGTTAATAACACTCGCTCTGTATTGTCTTGCCTCCTCTTGTTGGTGTCCTCAAAGAGACTGATGATGTAGGCCGACAAATAAAGACTGTACCGTCAGTGACAGTTGAGATCTACAAAGATGTGAAAACAGATCATCTTTTTTTTTTACACTGACAGTTGTCTAAAGATTTCCCTGTCACCACTCCTCGGAAAATTTCAAAAACATTTTGGAAAAATTTTTCAGGAGAATGGGGTCGTCAGGTATGGTGCTCAAGTTAATTCCTGGTGGTTTGGAATGTTTATTTGTTAGGGGAATGTGTCGAGAGAAAACATGGATCGCTTTTGCCGGAGGAGAAAAAAAAAAAAGGATTTTTTAGAGTTCAATGCCCACGCTCGCCTGTTGGAGAAAAAGCGTGCATGCATAGGCTACTATGCAGTGAATAGAGCTCAGGGACATTTGTTACCTGTAGGATGTGTCTCTGAAGCAGAGAGAGAGAGAGAGAAACCGGTCGGCGACGCCGTAATGAGAGCCAGGCACCACAAGAACGCATGCCTCATAGTTTTTGTTTTGTTTTGCCTTTTTTTTTTCTTTTGAATTTTCAGACACAAGTGGTGTCTCATTGTTTTTGTTTTGTGTGTGTGGTGTGTGTGTTTGAATTTCAGACACAGGTGGTGTCTTATGAAATTGTAAAACGAAAGCCGTGGCTGGCTCATAAAGAAGAAACCATAAGTCAAGCCATGATGAAGAAATACAAGACGAGAAAAAAAGGAAGATAAGGTTCCCAAGGCTACGTACATAGTGGATCCGGACCTGGCCGTGCAAAACTCGGCCGTGCGCCATCCGCTTGTTCGGGTCCTTGGAAGCGTGCATACTAGACCTGGATGGAGACGGCTGTCTCACATGAATTTGTTTGTCTTGCGATGTGAAAAGGTGCTACGATAAAGCAACAAACAATTGATATTGTGGAGGCGGTAAAGGAAAAAAAGGAAACACTGTACACACGACACGCCGTTTTTCTCTGCACCTGATCATATATATATATATATATATGTATATATATATATATATATATATATATATATATATATATATATATAGAGAGAGAGAGAGAGAGAGAGAGAGAGAGAGAGAGAGAGAGAGAGAGAGAGAGAGAGACGCATGTAGATACACATATTGAAACTAGATAGATAGATAGATGTGTGTGTGTGTGTGTGTGTGTGTGTGTGTGTGTGTGTGTGTGTGTGTGTGTGTGTGTGGAGATAAACGGACGTGTGTGTACAAAGTATAGGCTATAGATGTGTTGCACAGAATTTGCTTACCAATTGTTATCATCTAGATAATTTTCACACATTTATTATTAGTTCAATTTCAAACGTTGATTCTAAGCACCGAAAGAATGAATTCAGTGATTTTTGACGTATTATATGATATGTGTTAAAATTAACATTGAATTATTTAATTGTGACCAGTTAAAACTGTGAATAGAAGTGACATTACTGAAAATATGAGACAGACAGCCAGCCAGCCAGCCAGCCAGCCAGCCAGCCAGCCAGACACACACACACACACACACACACACACACACACACACACACACACACATATATTTAAACATTCAAAGATTTTAATCCTGTGACCTCTTTTTGGGCATGGAGGACTTGAAACAAATGAAACATCCAAACATTTTCCCTACAATTAACGCACTGAATATAATGTTGCACAACTTTAACTTCGCTAAGTTTAGCAACACTTTTTTTACCATCACTGAGCAAACGACAATTGTTAAATACGGACTTTAAGCATGTACATTTTCTAGGTATAAACTGATTTCTAATGTCGTTAAATTTGGTGCATTTCATGACAAAATGAAATTTATCACTAAGGTCATTCTTGCCGCAGTCCCGACAGAATCGTTCATCGTGAGGTATTCCAAATCCCACAGCGAAACCGAGTTATATATAAACATCAGGCAACAATTCAATATATTTTTCACGGCAAAACTGTACTTCAAAATTTCTCTATAAAAAAAACAATACTAGATACCACAGTATCATTCCATGCACGTACGTACTTACCTTCTAATTAACTACGAACATTTCTACAAAGATTGAACAGACGAAAACTCTTGTGTCTCCCAAACACAGTCGAATCATGATTCTATAAGGATATCCCGTATACACATCGACCACCTGGATGTAAAACCCTGATTTCTGTATAAATCATATAATACTTTATACAGTCTAGGTGAATATTTGTTTGTTTGTGGAGAAAGTAATGATGATCAGACTTTTATTATTCGTGCATATACTTGAATTGACACAGGATGTATTCCTAGTTCTCCATATATCAATTCTGTTTTGGTAGAACGATTAAATGAAAAAGATGCTTCAATATTTAAGCTGAAAACTTTCCATTAGCTTTCAGTCACTATATTCCCAAATTTCACACCCATATAAAAGTACAGGCAGTACCAGTACAATGTTTACAGGCAAAAATTGAAATCTTGCCATCTTTGATCATACAAATAGGCCTACTTCTTACATCTATAAAAAAAATTTCCTGTTCTGCTAAAAATCATTCCTAAATATTTGAAAGTGTGTACTCTATCAACTGGTTTCTGAAATTTAGGTTTTTTTTTCTGGATTATTGCGTACATTAAAGACTACAACCTTCGTTTTTGCTACATTAATGTTAAGCTTCCATGTATCACAATATTCACTTAATACATCAAGAGCATGCTGTAAACCACGAAAAGAATTTGCAATGATAGCAATATCATCGGCATATAAAAGTACAGTGAACTAATGTAACGTAATCAGTCTGAACCAGGAAGATTTAAATCAATATTTAAAAATGCACAGTTACGATCTGTGAGAGATTGTTCAAGATCATTCAAACACAAAGAAAATAGCACACACATACACCCAAACAGATAAACATCTGCAAATGTGGTTATGATAGAGAGTTATGTAAGAAAGTGCATTAAATTAATAAATTGATGATGAAATCAACTACAGAAGTATGAAAAACATAAAAATCAATAATCTTTACTCTGAGAATATTGTAATTTATGCTGTGCATGTGCATGTGCAACATGTGTTGCCTGTACCCATCATCAACACAGCGCGCAGGCCTCCAAGGGTGGTACAGGACTGCTCTAAAGGCAGGTGAAGACAGTGCTTCTCTGGGTCCTCCCCAGCACCTTCGGGTGTTTCTTTTTCTTCTTCTTGTAATTTATGCTGTGCATGTACGTACAGATTCACTTATACAACCACACACACACACATACAGATGCTTTTACATGTAGATGCATACACCCACACCTACTTTCTCGCACTAACACCACCATCACCATCCCACATCCACACATACTCACGCTTCTGATCAAGTCAGCATATAGTAACAGTTTATAGGGTAGAAGTTTATAATATCGTTTATTTAATAACTCTTTGGGCTTGTTGATAAGACTTATTTTGTTCTATGTGTTCTGGATTAGGAAAACCGAAATGTAGCATTAAAACGTAAAAGAAAACGTCAAAATGCATTTTATAAAACAGTGATAAAAAAAAAACCTTCAAGGGCTTATGAATCAATGTGGTTGCTTCTTAGTTTTGTAGTAAACTATATCAGTGACTGGCACTTTCTGTTAATATGAATCGTATTGGATATAAAGCTGAAGCTTTGTTTGTAACTTTGCTCATCTGGTGGGGGGAAAAGTGTATAGCATTTTTACTACTTACCATGTCCTCCCATTTCTCTTGATGTCTTGTCCCAAACAGCAGAGAACATATTTCTGTTGGCAGGGTTACGGTCTTTTTGGGGGCAAATGAATGATCTAAATCTTAGAGCAGCGATCAGTTTCTTGTCGTCAATGTTAGAAAGAAGGTAACAAGCGTAAAAAAAAATCAGGGGAGAAGGTAGTCCCCTTCACCCAGACGGCCGGGGGAGGTCGGTTTGCACGACTGGCAAAACCACGGCTCTAACCACACGGGTCGGGCCAGGTGCACTACGCATAGCTTTGACTGTCGCCAGTTAGCTGGAATACAGAAGAACCGGAGCAGGTTTTTTGTCCTACACGGCCTAAGTCTGTGTGCATTGTGGACCTGGACCCGGCCGTGCGCCATCCGTCCGGGAGAAAAAGAAAAACCCTGCTTCTGTTCATCTCCTTTTCAACTTAGGTTACGTGCATAGTGGGCACGGCCGTGCCCCATCCGCTTGTTTGGGTCCTTGGAAGCATACGTAATAGACGGAGCCGGCTGCCTCACACAATTTTCTTTGACACGCTACGTGAAAATGGTACTCACGAGACATGAAAGACTAATATTGTGGTGGTGGTGAAGGAAGTGTGTGTGTGTGTGTGTGTGTGTGTGTAGGTGATAGATGTGTTGCACCAAAGACAGTACGTTCTTTGGTTGCACTGAATTTGCTTTCCAATTGTTATCATCCAGATAATTTTCACACATTTATTAGTAGTTTAATTTCAAACGTTGATTCTAGGCACCGAAAGAATGACTTGAGTGATTGTTTGAAGTATTGTGTGATGTGTGTTTGATAACATTGAATTATTCCATTGAGACCAGATAAAACCGTGAATAGAAGTGACCTTACTGAAAATGTAAAAGACAGACAAACACACACACACTAGCACGCGCCACGCGCGCGCGCGCGCGCGCTCACACACACGCACACACACACACACACACACACACACACACACACACACACACACACACACACAGAGAGAGAGAGAGAGAGAGAGAGAGAGAGAGAGAGAGAGAGAGAGAGAGATTTGCAAATTTGGCTATGACAGAGAATTGTGTAAGAAAGTAGATCAAATTAAGAAATTAATAATGAAATCAACCATAAAAGTAGGAAATACATAACAATTACCATCTTAACTGTGAGAATTTTGTAATTCATGCTCTGCATGTACATTCACACTCACTTATATAACCAGACACACCCACATGCAGATGCTTTTACATGCAGATGCAAATATGCACACCCACTTCTCGCACTACCACTACCACCACCATCCCACTCCCACACACAAGCACATGTCTGATCAAGTCAGCATATAGTAACACTTTATGGAGTAGAAGTGTATGATATCATTTATTCAATAACTCTTTGGGCTTATGGATAAAAAACTGTTTCTTGTTGTATGTGTTCTGGATTTCGAAAACCGAAATGTAGCAATTTGTAATATTTTGAAAGAGGATGACTATAATTATTCACAATCTTTCTTGCCTTCACTCTCACACAACGTTCATACAGTTCAGTTCACTTTATTTACCTGTGTCACACTCACCTTCCTACTGCTCACATTTGCCAGTCTGCTTAAAACATTCTTGTACCTAAAACATAGAAGAAAACGTCAAAATGGATTGAACAAACCTGATTAAAATCCTTCAAGGACTTCTGAATTCATGTGGCTGTTTCTAAGTTTTTGTAGAAAATATATATCAGTGACTGGCACTTTCTGTTAATATAAATCAAACTGGATTTAGAGTTGAGGATTTTGTTTGTAACTTCGTTCATTTGGTGGGGGGAAAAAGAAGATAACATTTTTACTACTTACCATTTCCTCTCAATTCTCTTGATATGTCGTCCGAAGCAGCAGAGAGAATACCTCTGCAGGCATGATTGTGGTCATGTTTTGTGCAAACGAATGATCTTAGTCTCACGGCAGCGATCAGTTTCTCGTCGTTAACGTTGGAAAGAAAGATAGAAAGTTTAACCAAAAAAAAAAAAAAAAAAAAAAAAAAAAAATCAGAGAAGTTCGGTCCCTTCACCCGCACGGCCGGGAAAATTACGTTAGGCACGACCGTCCAAGTCACGGCTCTCTTCACACGGGTCAGGCCGGGTGCACTATGCACAGCTTTGCCGTCGCCCTTTGGAAAAGAATTAGACCGGAGCAAGGGTTTTTTTCACCCGGACGGGTGGCGCACGGCCGAACTTTGCACGGCCGGGTCCGGGTCCACTCTGCACACAGCCTAAGAGACAGAATGATATATATATATATATATAAGAATACTGCTGCTAAAATGCCTAATAAAATTCTTAAAGTGCTCAACCCCTTGGGGATTATATATATATATATAATACTGTTAAAAAGCCTAATAAAAATTCAAAGGTGCTTAACCCCTTGGGGAGCAACATCTGTTTAAAATAAGGTAAGGTATTAAAAGGAAGTTTTAAAACTACAATATTGTTTCGAGCGCTTGCTCTCTTCAGGATCCTGAAGATAACAAGCGCTCGAAACAATATTGTAGTTTTAAAACTTCCTTTTAATTCCTTTTAATACCTTATTTTATACAAATATATATATATATATATATATATATATATATATATATATATATATATATATATATATGTATATGTATTTTAAACGTATATATATATATATATATATATATATCGCGATTGATATCTTTTTTCTTCTTTCGGGGGAATTTTCTCTCTGTATAGGACAAGGCGATAGTCTTTTCGTTCACAGGGGCACAGGCACAATTTGTGGTTTGTTTTGCAAGTCGACGAGAGGTCGCAGAGACTGGGAACTGGGAAAGAATTATTGTAGGTCAGCGGGGACCGGGAAACTTTGTTTATGGAAACGATGTGTGGAGATTCTTTAAAGTGTTGAGTGTTTTTGAGTAAATGTAACATCAATGCCATTCTTAAATTTTAGATTCTACATACACAAATAATCTCACATTATCAACAACGATCAAAGAAAAATACCAACAGAACTAGAATGCAAAGTTTCTGAAAACAGCTTAAGAAGATCAAGGTCATTAACTATTTTCTGTAATGTTATCGGATTTCGATGTTTGAGCGCAGTGCCTCCATTTTGAGCATTTGAGCTTTGATGGCAGGACAGTGCAGAAGCAGATGATTCGTAGAAATTTGACTCCCACAAACACACTAATATCTTTACAAAATTTTGTTTTGAGAGCATTTAGACGAATTTTAAACATCAAAGACGTAATTCTGGATTTAATTTGACTGACTAAACTCTTAATTATCATATCCGAATGCAGTGTATCAAAAACTTTTACACAATTATGTGAATATTGTATATCTGAGGTCTTCAACTTGTCAACAAAATTATCCTTTGCTAACTTGTCAAAGTATTTATAATATTCATGTAGATCTAGCTTAACATTAAGTTTATTGTCCCTGCAGCATTGCGTGCTGCACTCTTGGCAGCGTGATCTACCTGTTCATTAGAGAGAATTCCACAGTGAGATGGAATCCAATAAAAAGTAACACTGATATCTTTGCTTGCTAAGTGATGTATTAAGTGCTTGATTTCGTGTGTCATTTCAACCCGTGTCTTGGTATTTTGACCTTTGATAGCATATAATACTGATTTTGAATCCACACAAAATAATATTTTGCATGCATTTAAAGGTAACTCTTTAATATGATGTAACGCCATTAAAATGGCCATTAATTCAGCAGTGAAAATGGAATAATGCTTACCAATATTATAACGTTTTAATGTTTTCAAGGAAGGAATAAAAAATGCTGATCCTGCACTGCCATTTTCTATTACAGACCCATCTGTGTAAATCTTGATATAGTCAGTATACTTGTTTTCAATGCTTATGTTTACTAAATTTTTCAAGACATTTGGAGATTGATTTTTGTTTAAATTTGTATCGTCAATATCAAAAGCAGGTTTAATATGCTCCCAGGGTGCTACTGATGAAACAGGTGGCTTAGTTGCTATTTCTTTGTGTTTTAATTCTTTAGAATTGATTATATCAGTGGCGTAGGAATTGATTGATTGTAAAGAGTGTATTGTTTTAGCTCTTTTAGCAAAATCTTTCGCGGAGTCTAATCTAATTTCTTCCTTACAAAATGTATCAAAAGCAAAAGACTTTACTATAAATTTAGCGCAAGAATTTTTCCTATTGTCGTCTAGAGGAAGAACACCCGCTTTTTTATAGGATCCTAGATTGGAAGCATGTATTGGAACCCCAAGTGCCAGTTTAACAGCTTTGCAGTCTATGCTTTGAAGTTTGGATAATAGGTGCTTGGGGCATTATTAAAGAAAACTTCTTGGGCATATATTAAACGAGATCGAACAAGTGAGTTTGCAAGACATAAAAGTGCTTTAGTGTCTTGACCCCAACGTTGTTTACTAATAATTTTGAGAAAATTTATGCTTTTCGTGCTTTATCAAGTATATGATTTATATGTTGATTCCAGGTAAGTTTTGATGACAGATAAACACCTAGAAACTTAACACTTTGCACAAATTTAAGGGCAATTCCATTAATGCTGAATATAGGCATTTTTTCTGGGTTATAAACCTGAGTTAAAAAGGACCATGTTTGTTTTTTCTAAAGATAGTGACAAACCATTTTCGTTCATAAAACTAGTGATTTTATCTAATTCCTTTTGGTAAACTTTTTTTTGTATAGTTTAATGCTCTAGTGGGTGTATTGCGTTTCATTGTTACCTTCATCCACATGCATATATCGTCAGCGTACTGGACTAAAACTGAGTCGTTTGACAATCTCTTTGGGAGATCGGCTATGAGTATATATAAATAAAACAGGAGAAATAACTGAACCTTGAGGTAATCCCATCTGAAGTTCTCTGGGGTTCGAGTACGTGTTTCCTACTCTTACTTGTATGAAACGATGTGAAAGGAAATTTTGTAATGTAGTTATACATATTACCATTGATATTGTTTTCCTTAAGCTTTTGCAATAATTTGTAGTGCCATACTTGATCATAAGCTTTCTTAACGTCAAAAAAAGTTGCAAGGATATTCTTCCGCCTCGCGAACTGCTGTTTGATTTGTGTTGTTAGTTTCACTAGATGTTCTGTAGTTGATCGGCCTTTCCGAAAGCCTGCTTGATTTAGGGGTATAATGCACTGTTTTTCGCAAAAAAAAATGACTAATCTCTGTTTAATATTATTTTCTCCATAAGTTTGCAAACGTGTGATGTTAACGAGATGGGTCGATAGCCGTTTCTGTCTGCTTTAGGCTTTCCCTGCTTATGTATAGGAATAACAATTGATCGCTTCCAAACAGAAGGCATTTCCCCTTTACCCCAACATCTTTGTATGAATATATGTAAAAATTCAATAACATTGTAAGGTAAGTGTTTTAACATTTCATAAGATATTCCATCTAATCCAACAGATGTTTTTGCTTTACTCAAATGTAAAATACTTTCTTTTACTTCCTCAAGTGTTATTTCAGAGTTTACATAGCTCTCTTCCTTGTGAATTCATTATCAGCATGATTTGATTTTGTTTTACTTTGCTCTTCACTTTGTCTATACTCTTTACTTTCAGTTGATAGACCTGCATTTCTACTATAACTGGCAAACATCTCTGCAAATGCTTCTGCTTTTTCATTATTAGTAGGTAGATCTGAGTTCTCTAATCTTATGGGACATTGTGGTAAATTAATTCCGTTCTTCATGGTTTTCATTTTTTCCCAGACTTTTTGCATATCTTTATAACTGTAGATTTCATAATACAAAAAAAAGAAGACCAGTATTGTCTCTTAGCCTGGGCGTTCACTCTGTTTGATTTATTTTTTTTTTGCCTTGTTTGCCTCTTGATGGTTTTTGGGGTAGAATTTTCTTGTATGTATATTTTAAATTTCTCCCATTTTTCGCTATTTGCCTTTTCACAGTCGTCATTCACCAGATATTTCAGAGTGTTTTATGTGATTTCTTTGTTTTAAGCATGGGTATAGAGTCATTTGCAGCCTCTAGGACTGCATTGGTAAATGTAAAATAAAGATCGTTTATATTTTTTTCGTGCATATCCTCAACATAAAACGTGGACATACTTGCTGAAAATTTATCCCAATTAGCAAATTTATAATTGTACTTTGGAACTTTATCCTCAGTTACATCTGTAATTCTTGTGCTTGTAATTTCAAAACTTGTTATAATCGGAATGTGATCACTATTTAAGCAATGAGCCAGTGTTCCACTCACAAATGGGAGCTAGATCAGGCGAAACCAGAGTTAAATCAATTGCCGTAGCTCTATGATTAGGATTATCAGGGATTCTTGTAACTCGACCATCGTTTAATAGATAAAATGATGAATCTACAACATTCTCTATCAACGATTGCTTGTGATATGGTCACAGTTCTTCTCCCAAAAAGGGGCATGTGCATTAAAATCTCCTGTAATTAGCACTTTTTTGCCTTTATCTGCCTGAAGCATACGGATCCATTCAGTGTTGTTCATCTGGACCTTTTGGTAAATACACTGATAAGATGGTTAGTAGAATCTTATCAAACTGCACTGTCACAGCACAAGAATGAATGAATGTGGAAATATCTGATGGAATAGGATTAGGGCACAGTGTGTAATTTACCCCTCATGTATGTAAATAGCCGTATTGATTTTTCCGTTTTTGTCTTCTTTTGATAGACGGGAGGGAAGTAATAATTTTCTAACTTGGGGAGCTTATCTTTCTTTACATTTAATGACTGGAGGCTTAAGACATGATATTTATGATTTGCGAGATGTTGGACTAAATGTTCATAATTAGAAATTATTGATCTGCAGTTCCATTGAAAAACACTAAAGTTGTTTCCTTGTGTCATGTTCTAAAAACTAATATTCAAATTATATATGAAGGAAAAAAAAAAAAAATCATTAATAATTAAAGAAAAAAAAAAAATGTCAAGAACAATCTTGTCAGAGAACAACGTATACATGGAGGTGCTTAAAAGTCAATCAAAATGAACAGAGATAACACAGCAGTTGCATCAGGTGGCTTGGTCGTCGTGGGCCCGTCAATAGGATTCCCAGTCCAGGGCACTGAAAGGGTGAAACAACTGGGGACACGTGGAGCTGGAAAGTCGTAGTATGTTTCCCTGTTGCCCTGTCGTCGTCGGGAGGGCCGCTTTGGAGTCTCCCACACCAGACTCCTCACGTGCCGTCCAATGTTTCCTGCAAGCAGGCTAGAGCCCCTTTTTGAAAGGTGAATTTTGTCATGAAGGTGGTCAAGTCTTATGTTATCATTGTCAATGAAACTGATGTTTTTGACTTTAAAGAGGTCAGACGTGATCTTTGCATTGAACAGCTGTCTGTTCACTTCTAATTTCTTGTCCATCACTTTTGTTGCTTTGCTGATAACTAACTTCACTTTCTGGTGTTTTTCCGCTACTGATTTCATTGTCTGTACAAAATTCTTACTGACTTTTTCTGCCTCTTCCACGTTCAAGTCATTGACTCCACAATGTACTACGACACAGTCAGGCATTTCCTCCGTATCAATCTCTTCTAGGCATTGTTTGACAGCTGATACATTGTGCTGCTTAAGCTTGGAGACCTTGAAATCGTAGGAATACCCAAGTCTTTTTCCTTGAACTCCGTTTGCAACAGAATCATGGATGACAAGTACTGTTGGATACTCCTGGCCTTCGTCTACTTTTACTTTTGTTTTTCTAGATTCACTGTGATCTTTTCTATTCCTCTCAGGCACTTTGACGTCATCCTTCTTTGCGTAATTCGATCTTCCGTCATGTTGACTAATAGGATTGACGTCATTATTTGCTTTGGTCTGGTCTTAGGGAAAGATTTTTTTACCAGTTTCTGCTTTATTTTTCATAGACGGGCGTTTCGTTTGAGCGGCATTGCTCCCTGAATCTGAAGCAACTACTTGTGCGTACGTTGCTGCGCCTGGAAGGCATGTTTCTGTCTGTGTGGCAGTGGTCACCATAGTAACTTGCGGTTTGATGTTTTCTGTAAGTATTTTGTTTTGTGTAATTACGGCATTCTCCAACATTTCAATTCGTTTGCAGAGAGACAAAATCATTTCTTTCGCATCGAGAGAATTAAAATCATGGCTACCAACCTCCCTGTTTTCCGTTGAAGGGTTTCCATTCAGCTGAAGAGTTGGATTCCGCGTAGCCAAGTTGCTTGAAATTCCAGGGTCTTCTCGCTGCCGGGTTTCTACAATGTTTTTTCCCAGCCGGTTATCTCCGATGGACACAGTAGTCAACGTTTGAGTTCTCGGTACTCTGATGTTAGGTACCGTTCGTCTCCCACAAAATCTTGTTTTCATTTTTCCTATTTTTTGGCCCACGAAACGGCCACCGTGGTAGTTTAGTTGCTGCGTGTGTCCGCCATCTTGTCTTCGTGTGTGTGTGTGTGTGTGTGTGTGTGTGTGACTTTGAATGCGAACTTTGAAAGAAAAAATAAAGGTTTTTTTTTTTATTGGTCGGTCAGTGAGGACATGTTGATGTATTTTGAAACATTCTAATTAACTTTGTGAAACAAAGTATAAAACTCTCGTATGTAAATAGTGTAAAAAGTTCAGTTGTTAATGAAAGGGAGGAAGCCTCTTTTGTTCTGTCGGACTGGTTGTTTGTCGACGCTGCGTGAGCGAGAGTCTGACAATGGAATCGACATATTTACGGCACTTCCTGATGAAACCTTAATTAAAGCGAAGGCTTGGGACAACCACAAATATGGAGTGGGAATGTTGAATATGCAGATAATTTCATTACCCTTCTTCGTCTATGTCTGTCTGTCTGTCTGTATATATGTATGTGTGTATGACCTCCCTCTGTCTCTCTCTCTGTATACGGAGTACACACACACACACACACACACACACACACACACACAGCCGTCACTTACCTTTATCGAATGGGCGCAAGATGGTCTCCTTCCCGACAGCCTGTTCTCATTCAATCCACATCTTGCTCCCAATTCGAGAAAGATAGCTGATTGCTCCTTCTTCATTTTCGCTGTCCTCTGTGTGTGTGTGTGTGTGTGTGTGTGTGTGTGTGTGTGTGTGTGTTTTTCATCTTGC